>JAECUM010025860.1:0-31663 GCA_016617855.1 Megalonaias nervosa | reverse complement strand
ATCCGATAAAGTATTTGATGATGATTGAGTTCATTTCATCTTTGAACTTACCAATAACCTTCTTATTCGTGTTGTCATAAAATTTACTGTCACAAGGGTAATCGGAAAGATCAAACAGATGTCGATTATCGTACATGTCCTGATAAATACCCTCGCATTCGATTTCATATACGAGCGAATCGGTATCAGTAAACAATAATCTACTGGACGGCCATTGATTTTTAACAAAATTATAATGAAAATCATACATCAGCCATTTCGATAAATCTAACACGGAAGCTCCAACGTAAATCGGTTTGTTTAGTTTTAGATTTGTTTTTCTTCTCTGTATTGCGACAAGATTTTCATTAAAAATTTTCATGCTAACAAAATCATCGTCTGATACAAGTTTGTTTCTGCGATTAATATCATTAACTAGTTCGATATTTACGCGTTTTCTAATATTTTCCATCGTCTTACCAAAAACGGAATTGTTCATGAGCTTAAAAAAGTCTTTCTCAAAATTAGATTTCGCCACAGTTCTTCTCGAAGTGTTCCAGTTAATATAACCTTTCATCCAAGTTGATTGATTAAATTTTAGTACACGATGAACTTTTCTCAACACGAGACCAGCATCGACTGCTTGTTTTAAAACTTTGTAATGCAAAACATAATTTTTCTTATCAAGTAAATTTGGTACTAGTTTTTTGACCATAGAATTTTGTCTTGGTGATGCTGACGTTTGTTGTTCCTGAGATAATAAACTATAATCTATGACCATCGATTCCGCACAGAAAGGATAATCGTTATGCAATTTGTGTAGCCAAGTTGGATAATCGAGATCAACTTCAACGAAATACGAAACATCGTCGGGTATCTTTTTTCTGTCTCTGATAGAAATTGATCAGCCGTGATCCAAATAAATCCACCAAAAGGCATTGGTTCTGCCATAGAATAACCGTACAAGTTATTGCAATCTAGATAAATAATATACTTCGAAGGAAGCTCAGGATTATGCTCTTTCAAGTATTTGTTGTTTGCTTCAGCATATTTTTTTATAATCATGCTAATACCACCTCGAATACCTTTTTCGATAAAATTGAACATATCAACGTCAGTCAGTAATTCTAACCTTACTTTACTAAATTTTAACAAAGCATTCCATGACAACCCGGGAGCAGAATAATACCAACAAGGATCTAGTCCGTAATTATTATAACTCACTTCTCGAAAACTTTCAAAAACATCTGCTAGTAATAAAACATCTGTTTTTAGGTACAAATCATGAATATCGCCAAATGTTCTACAATCAAATTCTTTCCAGATATCTTGCGCGTATTTGTATTTGTCATCGGTTATATTTTTATTTTTAAGTTGTGAATAAAATTTGTCCTTGTCAGGTAAAGATGTTTCATCAAATTTACTCCAATCGTCGAGATAATCGTACGGAAATACTCCTTTTTTGGTTAGTAGAGTGTATTTATCTCCAAAACAGTCTTGTAGGTTATCAAACTTACTACAGTCTTTTACAAGCTTATTTAACGATGCTTTCATAAACTGCATGCTGTCAATAAAACGCAACTTACAGAAAGTAACTGACATATACTTTTCAAAATTATTTGGAATGCATTTGATAACGTTATTGAGTTTTAAACGAGCTTTTACGTCAGGATCACCAAAAGCTTCTACGATAATGTGGCTATCATATCCTCGAAAGTTGTGAAGAATAACTGGAATAAAATCTGGAGCATGAAATTTTAAATTACATTGATCTTGAGCCGCTCCACGGTACTGTCCGGTGAGATGGCAATGGTCATGTACTTTTTTATTATCGTCAAAAGCTTTCTCACAAATATGACAAAATTTCGCTTGTTCGTGATCAGATTCTTGCTGAGATGTCAGTTTTATCATTGGAGTTACTCTTTTCAAACGAGTAAATATATGATCAACTTCGCTAATGAGCTGCTTGAGAAGCCAAACAGCTGGACTTTTACCACGATATAATTTAATTGGTTTAGATAATTTCGAATTAGCACAACAAACTATCTTGTACGCTACTCCACATGGAACATGATTTTGAGTTTTCCTTGTACTCGATTGGTTGGGATTATTTTCTACGCCAAGTACAGGTTGAAGTAAGCATTCGAAATCAGCGTATATAACGAAAGGAATTTTTAGTTTGTGATTGTGATTGACAAACTGTAACACGCTATCTTTTTTAGACGGCATCGTTATTCGTTGTACGTCACTACAGTACTGCAAATGCTTTTGTAATGTTTCATTGTCTGTACAACCGTGCAAGCAGCGATAGCAAAAGAACTTTTTGTTCTTATCTTTGTTGTACTGTCTACCAACTAGTCCATTAAAGTTTTTGATCCAAACGTAATGATTTCTATAAAACAATAAATTTATAGTCGATTGTGAAGCTTTTTCTGAAATATATCTTGGATAGACCTTTTCTTTTCATCAAGTCCGAAAACGTTGATCGAAACATTGTTTTGCTTTTCAAACTTTGGTATTTGATTTTCTGCCACTGGAAAGTCAATATCTTTAAAATTTAATCTTGACACGTGACTGATATACTTCTCAACACGATCAGCATTTTTTTCTGCTGGAAATAACGCAGAAAGAACAGCCCATTGGAAACATTTGTTATCAACGTTCTTTACGTTTATACAGCATTTTTTATTTTTTTATTTTTGGTGGCAGGTCAATATACGAACTACCGCGTAACACGTTATATTTAATTGTGTGAAATAAAATTTCCTTGATCATTTCAAACTTCCAACCCGAACCCGATTCGGTAAATTCTTCTATCTTTTTCCAGATTTCTTGGTGTATTTCATTAGCTAGTGACAAAAGATCAGTACCAAACAAAACACGCCTTGATTTTGCATTAATATAAGGGTCCGTAGTTTCCGTGTTAGTCGATTCTTCCGTCACAAGTAGTTTTGAAAATATAACGTGATATTGCACTAATATTCTTAGACCCTTATGCTTTTTAAGTTCACGTTTTACAGTTGGCTCTAGCAGGTGGTAAAGATTTGTTGCAGTAAAATTTACTAGTACGATTTGTTTATCGAACCGATAACTGTTGTCGAATCCTGTAAAGGCAGTCGCTATTTTTTCAGGTTCTCCAATAAGGCTCTTCTTAGCTATATCACGTAATTTCAGCATTGCTATATAATAGTGTAATATTATGTGTCTAATTGATTGTTCGATCGATAACTCACTGCACGCCAGCTGAACAAACAATTAGAGATATAAAATCCTTATAGTATAATGACACAAAATCTGAGATTCATTCGATTGACAGCAGAGGAGCAAGAAGAATATCATGTTCATCCGAAGTATAACTTCTACGCTGGAAATGCATTAGGTTCGGTTATTACCATAAAATCTAAAAAATCTATAGGAAAACCAACACCAGCTGGTTATAAGATTAGTGTAAAGGGAGATAATGCTGAGAGAATGAAAATGTTGAAGAAGGATTTTATTTACACATTATTCTGCGACGAAATTCCAGAAGGACAACGTGTATATCACGTCAACGGTGCGGTCAATGATGATAATATTGAAAATTTAGGATTACAAGATGAATTTCAACCTCATCCAATGTTTGATTTATACGAGTCAAATGATAAGGGAATTATACGAAATATTAAAACAAGAAAAGTATTAGGTAATTTGAGTAATATGGGTTATTTGACTGTAGTTGTTCGTGGAATTAAAACAGGTTTCGTTCATTATAATTCTCATCGTTTTGTTTACGAAACATTTAATGGCGTTATTCCAGATAATTTATTTATCGACCATATTAACAAAATTAAAACTGATAATCGTTTAGAAAATTTAGATCTAGTTACACCAGAAGAAAACACCCGACGTGGATCTAATTCTGACGGTAATAATTTCAGAAACCTCAGAAGATCAGTTATTTCAATAAATTTAGAAACTGGAGAACAAATAAAATTTAAATCAATTTATTCTGCAGCAAAACATCATGAAATTGCTCCTCGTGTAATAAAATATGTAGCTGATAATATAACTAAAACAGCAACTTCAATGTCAACTTTTGATAGATTTCGTTTCAGATGTGATGATTAATAATATTTCGTAATTCTGTCTTAGTAAGACAGCTATGTGCAAACGCTATAATATCATCTTTATCAAATGTCAGCGTCATTATTGCACTTTCATTAAGTTTATTTTTTTCTGCTGCTGTTAGCAGTATCCTATCATTTTCGCCAGGCATCACAATAACGTCAACGGAATACGAACTATAACCCGACAGACATTTTCGAACTGCTTCGGCTAGTTCCTTGTAATTTAATATATTAACTTTTTGATGATATTTTATCTCGTTAGTCATATCTTATAACAATAAATTAGATAAAAGTGTATTATAATATGAACTTGATGAAAAGACTTGCTGAAATATATGTGGAAGATACAATCGCAGACAATGTTAAAATCACTGGCGATAAAGTTGCCTGTGATAAAGTTGTAGACAATGTTAAAATCACTACCGATATAATAGACAAATCTGCTAGTTATAGCGAAGATGATATTTTGTATAATAATAATGATGATGATGATGAAATAGTCACCGTCGCCAACAGATCAAATTACAGCAGACCAACAACTGGACGATATAATGTTAAGTATCATATTGCTAAAACAATAATAAAATTTAATTTTACTGTTGCCGAACAACAAATATTTTGGCAGCTTATCAAACCTTTTTTGAATCTGAAAATAACTGGCCAGCGAAGGAGTATAAAATATGATTTTATTTTTGCTAGAATATTCAATTTAATGCCAGTTGATAATGAAAGAAAATTACATTTAATTTCGTTATGTAAAACTATCAAATGTAAATCTGTGCTTGTCAAATACGAACACATTTATAATAACATCATTGGATCGCAGTCGATGTAATCGCAGTCGATGAAATCGACTTAGTTGGTACCCAACTATTAAATTTATCACTATACCCACGCCACTTAACTAAACTTTTATTACCTTTTTTCCTAATCACTTTTTCGATAACGAAAACATCTTGCTCAGTTTTCTGAAGTTCCTGCTCGTAAAAACTACCAGTTATTGTTTCACCTAATAAATCTTTTAGCGCGTATGTTACAGGTATTGTTAAAAGTACTTTATCAACTACAAACACTTCTTCACTCCAGTTTGGAGTAAATCCTTTTTCAAATACTTTTTTCGTCAGAGAGATTCTAACCTTATCACCCACTTTAAATTTATGTCTGCGGTACATATTTTCATTTGCTAATATTGGATTTTTAATTGCGTCGATTGGCGACATTTTAATCGTTCGGTGTTTCGTGTTATTATACTTATCCACGATTTGAGAAAGATCATCAATATACCTGTTAGTGTTTTTAGCTGTCAAATACTTGTGTATTTTTTCGTTTAGCGTGCGATTAAATCGCTCGACGACAACGCTTTTTCCCTCGTTCCCTGTAACATACTTTTTAATATTATTTTGTTCTAAAAACTGCTCGAACTTTTTATTAAAAAATTCTGCTCCGTGATCGGTCCAGATTTTATTTGGTTTTCTTTCTGTACTTGTTATTATTTGTTTCAGTGCATCAGTTATCGACGTCCCTGTTTTATCTGAAACAGGTACACTAAAAGCATATTTACTAAAAACATCGACAACATTAAACAAATATTTCTTATTATCATTAACTTCTGCTAGATTTGATACATCAACTAAATCTATAGCCCAGATATCATCAACGGCATTTGCGACAACTTTACGTCGCGTAAACTTTTTTTTTTTAGGTTTATGTAGCTCAGACGCTAGATCATCGTATAATTCTTTTCCGAGTCCAAGTTTATATTTTGCTCCTATCATTCCCTGAACAAATCTTCTATCAAAACGTTCTCGTAGATTTGTTGGCTCCATATCACGTAATTCGTCTAACATTACTTTATCACAACCAGACTTATCTTGCTCGTTGTCCCGGTAACAGATATCGTGACGCATTGCTATTGCATCAACTTGATTATAAGGCTCCTGTCCTGGCAGCGGATTATCATTTTCATCTAGTTGTTTATCAAGAGGATTATAAGATCCAGTGTATTTATGACCTGGCAATGTCCAACCTCCTTTTGGTTTTGGTAATTTGCCAATAAATTTATGTATATCTATACCTGTACCTATTATTTCTCTGTTGTTACAACGTTGACAATATGTGACAATTTTATTTTGCTCAAGACATAAATCTCTGTCAGAATCGCAGTTGCATATCATTCTATATTTTTAGTCATCTACTAAAATAATCTCCCTGACTTTGTCAGGGGGAGGGCAACCAGCTCCAGACGTTTTCTTTAAAAACATACTTTTTCTTTTTCCACAGATTGCACAAATACTTTTTAGCATCATTCTATTATTTTTTTGTTTTTTCCGTCGTCTCATCCTTATTTTCTGTTTTAGTTTTACATTTGAGACAATATGTTGACATTATATATTTGTAAGTTTAGATAAAATTATTAGTAAGCTTTACAAAAATTAATTGCAATCTCATCATTAGCGTGAGAAGGTTGCTTATCAAACTGCAAAATAAACTTTAAAAAATTAGGATCTTTTGACATCTGTCTGACAAACATTATACAATAATATCCGCAAGCAGAAGTTCCAACAGGTTGAAGTTGATTAGACGAATAATATATTTTTTTGTATTTTTTGTTTATGTATTTTTTTACTGCATCGCTCGGAGGAAGTCCAAACGAGTCAAAGTAATTGTTATTATAAACTGCTACCCAATGTGTGCCGGATCCGTCATTGAAATCTTGTATATTTATCACGCATGAACCCAGCGACGGTACAGCGCTGACACCTTTGGTGTTGAGTTCATCTTTAGAATAAACTCCGTGAAATCTAGGAACTGATTTTAACTTATCAAGTATACTAAAGTTACTTAGCGGGGTGGCCGTGTTCCCGGCAATGTTAGTCCTCGTCCGATTCCTAGAAGATTTGGCAGTAGACTTCCCGCTAGTCCCGCCAAAAGTGGAGCGAAAGGAATAATTCCTCCTTGTTTTGTTTGATTTCGTTTTTTCGTTTTCTTTTTTTTCGTTGTGGTTTTTCGTCGATGCGTTGCATTGGGCATTATATTTATCGGTCACATAAAATTAAACTTTAGACTATTTTTTTAATACCACTACCCTCAACTGCTTTTTTCGTTGCGCCAGATACTGCTCCAGACGCTGCTGCTAATCCTAATGTACCTAACACCGGCAAAATTTTAGGCAATAACGTGCTGGCCATTACAGATAGTGCTGGACCAAAGAAACCACCTTCCACCACAATGCGGTGGGACATCGCTGTTATTTGTGCGGCACTTAAATTTAAAACAAAAGGTTTTTTGCGATCGTATTTATTTGCTTGATTTTTGGTTAACATTAATTTTGTTAAAATACCCGTTTGAGAGCCAGGATTAACCTTTAATGATACCTGTCTCTGCTTTGCAACAGCAGCTGCTAATTTTTTAACTTGACCATCAGTCAAATATATTTCTTTTACAATATATTTTGTCATCTTATATAACGATTGCAGATTAAACTTGGACTGTCATTTTACCTCCAACGGAATCTATCGTAACAAATCTGTCGCTTATCACTAATGCATATACGTATAACGGCACTGGAACTGCTGGAAGTTCGAGTGTCCAAGTAATTTCAATATCAGCTGTTGAATCAACTAATCTCTCGCCATGTTTGCTAACATCAAAATAAAATATTGGATAAAGTGTACGAAATTCCTCTACTGATATTTGAGATCCATCTTCAACATCTTGATATTTTTGTACTGCGTCGAGTAAATACATGTACGGTCGAGTAATATTTTTATTAGCGTCATCTGTAAAATTACATTCTATCGCTCGTTCTGGATACTGCTTCGAATTTAGTCTAGCATATATTCGTCTAATATTAGCGTTATCAAATATCGCATTATTTTGTTCTTGGCTACCACGTCGCGCTTGCCGTTGAAATACGACAAACAATTGTCTCGGCAGTTGTTCGCTTGATGTTGTTGTAACTGCCATGTGTAGTCGGTAGTATTTGGAACTGCTGTTTGATATATTTTATGTTGCTGAAAATAAATCTTGTTTGTATGTTTCTCAAGCATACTATTTAGTTCTGCCGCTTTTGTGATCGACGGAGTTATACGCGGCATCCACAGCGCAAGTTTGTTTATGATAAACTGTACATCAGCTCCACCTGACCTAAACAGACAGTCGTTTTGTTCTGCCCGATCTAAAATAAGTGTATGCTTAACTCCACGAAATACTTTATCGTAATCGCGACAAAATCCAAATATTGTACTTAATGGCAGCATCATTGTAATTTGACGTGATCCTGCTGCAAGTTCTCTTCGCCTAGCAAAACCTTCATTGTAACGTGGATTTTTTACGTCAAGTATATTAAGAAGCAAATTTAACATTGCAGTACCGTCTGCAGCTGCACCTGCACCTGGTGGTGTTATATTAAGATTATTAAAAGCTGCAGTAAGGGAAACTCTTGTAGCGTCTGCATTAGCAGCTGCACCTGGTGCGACTATACCTAGAGCATCAGCATTAGCAATAAGAAAATTTCTCACAATTACAAGATCTGCAGCAGCATCAGCTCCGTGTACTATAGCACCTCTCTTTAAAAATTCGGTTGATTCAGCTATACCACGACCAGTATCTTTAAACCACATCATGTTCGTTGCAATTGATCTGGAGTAATCATCGGAAAACGAAATAATATTTAAGATTGTACTTGCAACTTGTAAGTGACTTGAAATATCTTCTACAGTTTGATTAGCTAGTTGATATCTAGCACTTTTGAATAAACACCAGCCGTTATTTATAAGAGCTACTTCTGCTCCAGCTGCAATTGCAACAGGCGGATTAGCTACTGTCATAATCTGACCGCGAACTTCTAACATTGCCTTATGAGGCAGCAGAAATACATCTTCGTCTCGAGTATTAAATGTTCTAATACCAGTTTTATTTGGTTCATTAGAATTTTCATCGAGATACTCAACATACTCAAATTCTGTTACAGTGTCATCGGTGTCATAAGTTTCTGCTAAATCGAGATAATTTTTAACAGACATTTTTTATTTATTAGATTATATAAAATTTTATTGCGGCGCCGTTACTTTAGATATTAATTTTTGTATAATCTGCTCGCCTTTCGGTGATAAAAGTTTTTTCGTTGTTGTTATCATAGCACGTTGAGTTTCTTTTGTTGGAGCGATTTCTGATATAGCTTGTTTTATATCAGATGTAGACGGTGCGCCTTTTATTTTATCAGCTATTTTTTGTCCAACCGCAGTCCCAGCGGCAGATGCGGCTCCAGTTGCAAAAGCTTTACCTGCGTCTAGTGCAATTGGTGCAACTTTACGCGCGATTCCCGGAACATTTTCAATAACTTTAGTAAATATACTTCCAAAAAATCATCCTACTATTTTTCTTCGATAATTTTTTTTTCTCTGTTTCATTATATCTGATGCTGTATAATTTTTATTGTCAATCACGAAGTCGCAATAACTTTGTTATTGTACGCGTAAGTGTAAATAATATGTAACAATTTCGTTGTTGAGATCTAGTTGTCTTCCAGATTGATCTGTTAATTGCATTGTTATACTTGATATTTGATTTTCAACGTTTAACGGATAATAGATAATATGACGCGGAGTGATTTGCATGAGAGAACCTGGTGGAACTTCTGGTGAGAAACTGTAAATCGTTTGTCCTTTACTTCCTTTTGATGTGTGAGATCCAGATGCAATAGAACAATTGATAAGTATTGTGTTTACGTCAGTTATATTTACTGGCAGTTCACCGTCATATGTTTTAGTTTTATCAGAGGCAAAGAAATAATCAATAGAAAATCCTAACATTGATCCAAAATTTCTTGGTGTATTAAAACCAAATCTTATATTTGTCAATTTTATCCTAGCTCGTAACGTGTTATAATTCGCTGTCAACTCAAAATTATCAGCATTACCACCAGTTTTTGTTATTATCTCTTTGATAGCCCTGTTTAGATCGTTGATGTTATAAGCTCCTTGTGGAATTTTATATATATTTCTACCATCGAAATATACATCTAATTTGAAAACCTCATAAGTAAATTCATCATTGACACCAGCTTTAATATTAGCCATGGCATTCCAACAAGTGCAGGAAATTAATCCAATCTCATATTGTTTAGCAGGATCTAGTTGTATTGGCGGATTGTAATTTACTGAAAAGTTTGTGCTATTTTCTGTCGTTTGACTCGAGTCGAACAATAGTGTTGTTGACATTTTTTATATTAAATCATTTTATAAAATTAAATCACCTAGATTAAGTCGCGGTGTAAAGTTTCATACTCGTCAGATGTTAATAAATTTTCTGATCTTAGATGATCAAGTATATCAATAATTTCATTGTCAATTTCAACACTAATATTGCCAGCTTCTTTTGATGATATTAATAGCATTAATCTGCCTATCATTTCGGCGGTTGATGTAAATATTTTTACACCAGTTCCAATCTTACTCGGAGATATAACTATTGGTTCTTCAATCTTTTCTGATACTCTTTTTAAATCTATTTCTTTTGCTATGGTACTCAAAACATTACTGTGATGATCGTACTTTTTTTCATTAATTATTTGATTAATAGCTTTGATATAAAGATCGGCGATAATACCTTCTCGGTATATTCTAATAGCTTCGTAATATTGTTTATTTTCCGGTACTACAAAATCTATCTGTTTCTTATTATCCTCTGATATTTGCGTTAACTGTGCAATTTTTTCGTCAGCATTATATTCTTCTTTTAAAATATCGTGTATTCACGAATCTTTAAAACGATATCTTACGTTAAACATTTTATACTCATCATCTTCTATTTTGTTATTTATATTTTTTAAGTCTATTTCAAACCGTGATAATGCTCTTGGATAAAATTTTTCAATTTTTTTCTCTATATCTTCTAACCTAATTCCAATCGGATCAACTAATACTCTTTCTGATAATCTTTGTTCAAGTAAAAGTGGATTATTTAATAGCAGTCTTAGTTCAGCTTGTCTAGCAGCAGGATCAGCAATATGTTTTACAAGTTCTCTAGCTAACTTTAACTTTTCTTCATCAGATCTTCTAATAATTTTTGCAGCAGCAGCTTCTTGTTGTTCCTTAACAAGCCCGACTAAACCTTTTTCTTGAAGTTTCTTAAGTTCTTCGTCTGACAGCGTCCTAGTTTCAGGTTGTTTTCCAAGTAGCGCTTCAGTAACTGGTTTGAGAATCGTAGCTGTTGTTTCTGCAGCAGTTATTTGTCCGCGTCGTGCCTGTTGTACCCTTTGCTTAAATTCTGCTTGAGATTGAGCAAGTTTTTTTTAAATCTTCTATATGTTTTCTATATTTTGCTCGTTTGTCCATAATTATTATATATAAATTTTATAAAATTAAAACGCCTTACTGCAAGTAAGTGTCAATACAACAGCGAAACATTTTAGTTGGATCATGTGTAAGTTTATCAAATAAGAAGAAGTTATATTTATCTTTTGTAGCTTTATGATAAAGTTCGATAAATTTATCTTTTGTTACGTCACCGCATTGTTCGTTCGCAATATTTCTGACGTCAACATTGTCCAATCCCGGAAATAATATAAAACAACCGGTATTTCGCCGAATAAATCTGTCAACATTATAAAAACCTTGAGCTAAATAAATAGAATTACACTTTTTATTTCGCGATAGTGAAAAATATGATCTTATTTTATTCATCTCCGTATTATTTAGCGGAATATCGTCAAAAACTACTATCTTATGTTCAGATGCATCAAGTTGATTAACTGGAATAAGATCTTCTGGCTGTCTGATTATAAAAAAATCTTCACCAGCCTCAAGATCATCACGAAGTTTGTCATTATATTCGCTTAGTAGCTCGTACTTATCTTGCTGTGGATTAATTGTATAAATATAAACTCGATCGTAGTTAAAATTATCGCCGAGAAGTAAGTTCATAAGCAAATTTGTTTTTCCCGATCCAGTTCGCCCAACAATAAGATAATGACAATCTGGAAGTTCATTGTTATGTTTATGTTTCACCAACCGCTCTGTATCAAAGTTTAATATCGTCGCCATCGTTGTTATATAATTTTATGTAAGACAATAAATAATGAGCTACTATACAAAATTTGGAACATTAACAGGAGATTTATTGACTGAAGGTTATCAAGGTGACTTATCTAAGTACGCAACTCTTGATCAGCTAAGAAATGAAATCGATAATTTATTAAATCTCACAAGTGTAGATCAAAATGAAGTTGTTATTTTCCAGGATAAACAAGGACGATTAAAGACGAGTAATGTACAACTGTCAAATGTACTTCTACGAATTCCCACCGCGGTTGTTAATAATATTGTTACTTTTACAAATCAAGGTAAGATACAAGATTCCGGTAACTCGATTAACGATTATGTCAAAAAAGCTGGTGATTCATTTACGGGTAGCATTATTATGAATCAAAATAAAATTATAGACCTTGGAAACCCAGCCTCAGATACAGACGCCGCAACAAAAAAATATGTCGATGATCAAGAATCTAAGTACGTATTGGCCAACGGTGGCATAATGCGTGCATTTCTTAATATGAATAATAATGGCATTAATAATCTTAGAACACCAGAATATGATTTTGATGCTGTTACGAAAAAGTATGTCGATGATAAGGAAATTCCTATTTCAACTTCGCTAGTTACAATCAATAATGAAATGACTATACTTAGTACTACTTTTTCTAGACATGTAGAAACTTTTTTAAATTTTCGTAGAAATGTAAACAAAACCATTAAAGAATTTTTTGGTGATCCACCAACCGTTGACATAAAACTCTCCGACGTTAACATGAAACTCAATGATATTGTCAGTGGAATACCTAGTATTGTTCAAAAAACTAATCTGATTAAAATTCCACACAGACAAATTAAAAATATCGTGTACACAGTAGCATCAGGATCATCAACATGGACACCACAAAATAATACACTCGAACATATCGTAGAAGTAACTGGGTTATACAGGTTATCTATATACGGTTCGGAAATTACTGCGGCAACTTCATTATCACCGAATGAATATCATAATCCTCTATTGGTGATGCTAACCAAGAACATCAAAGAAATCTTTACATTGATATCAACGGAAATGCCTCCGAGACGTTACTGGTGGTGTCTAGAATTTATAGCTGAAACTTTTAATTAATTACTTAACATCATTAGGTATCATGAATCAAACCAGAACCAGCATTGTTGTAAACTAATATTATATAATGAAAAAATATATATTTGATTTCAATCACATTTCAAAAGAAATTCCAAAACAAGATGTGGACGCTCTAATGCAATATTACAAATTTTATCATAAAAAACTTTGGTGCGTGAAAAAATGTTACAAATATTATACCAAAATACTTCGCGTAATATCATATTTACCGCTGTTATTGACTGGATCTGGTATAATTTCGAGTGGTGCATCATTAAACCCGTTTTTGTTAATAATATCGGGCATTGGTGTTTCTCTTGAAACAGCGTGTAAAAAGATAGAACCTCGACTCGCGACTAAAAAAAATAGTTGCCAAACGGCTAGTATCACCTATAAAAAATTACTTGATCAGATACGATCTTATTTGCGTGGTATAAAATATGATATGGACGATTTGATACGCGAGTTTCGTACTATTGACAGTATGTTAACAGATATTCTACCAATGAGAGTTAGTAGGTATGAAAAAGATTATCAAAAAAAGTATGATAATGAGAATGTATGAAATATTATCTAAACAATAAAATAATATCACTTACCTGATTCACCCGGTGAAGACGTCCTCTTGAAAGTACAGCACCCAATGACTATGAGAGAATTTGACCGCTTTATATATACTTGTTCTGAAAATTAATTATCTAAAAAATCTCATCACCGTTTTGAGACACTTTAACGTATTAATTTTCCGTGTGGGCGATTCTGGAATATTCTAATCACGTGATTGAGTTAAACACATCTCCGTATGACAAAGGCAGTTACCTAGCTCGGTTGTCATAGAGATATTGATTTTTTTATACTGCGCAACGGCTAGGCGTATTGATTAGACAACATCTGTTACAAAGTCTAGGTATGCATGTTATATATTAGTGTAAAGTTATAGAATTATATCTGAGCTCAAAACCTGGTTTCAGTTTTGTGTAAATCGTTTGGGGTGGGAGTTTTAGGGTCTCTCATAGAGGTAAATTATATTTGTTAGGAGGTTGGGGAGGGTGTGAAAAAGGTCTTTGAGATAGAAACCTGGTATTATATTACTACTTCATTGATAAACACTGTTGATAAATCCCAGGGAAAGTGCACACGTATCGTTAGGACGAACCATATTCTTGTATGTTACTTGGTGTAATTTCTATTTCAAGGTTTTAATCCAGCCCAAATTCCTTTTCTCTCTCATTCCACATTTCTGCGCAGTTTGTCCGTTATGCATGAGAGGGGAGGGGAGAACAGAAAGCAGAAAGGATTGTGATGAAAATGTGTACCATATTGAATTAATTTATAAACTGGGATTATTAATACTTTTCATCATTATTTTTCATACGTCAGTAGTGACTAATTTGTGGAAATTGATCATTGATATAGAATCAACTGCAGACGCTCGAGAACGTTTATATATGCGTATTATTGCGCCATGGGCGGATCACAATTTGATATACCAATAGTATTGGTATATCAAATTGCTTTATACCAACACTTTAAATGCATGTTATTTTTTAATGTATGTGGTATAAATATATATATATATATATATATATATATATATATATATATATATATATATATATATATATATATATATATAGAATATATGTATAGTATGTACGCTGTATCAATGATATACCACGAGATGTATAAATTTTTCATTAAAAGGAAACGAAGCTTACTGAGTTTCCTTGTAATGAAAAATTTATACAACGAGTGGTATATCATTGATATAGCGTACATACTGTACATATATTTTATTTATATCACATACAAATACATATATTTGACCTTTGAACGGAGTTCAGATTTACTACAGGCAGCCGTGTATTGACCTAGTGAATGAACTCCTCACATCCCCTAGTGTGTCCGCTACAAAATGTAGTTCTCTGCCGTAGTGGCTATATACAATCACCGCTGCATATTGATAAGTTGATTGTTTTCTTTTCTTGGTTTCTATTTTTCTCCACATTGATTAAATCAATATAATACACACTTATGATTTAAACATGAAAGATGGTTGTAATGATAAAAGTAGAGCAGTAGCAAACACTTGGATAGCTACACCATTCAAATACCGGCTCATGGAAATTAATGTGGAATAGAAACTAAGCCAACTGACGAACCAACAAGAGGTAATTTAAAATATTTTAATGCATTTACAGTTGATCTAAGTCATTATTCTGCTTTAGCAACAGTACAACCGACCCACAAACTCTCTCTGTCTCTGTCTCTGTCTGTCTGTCTGTCTGTCTGTCTGTCTGTCTCTCTCTCTCTCTCTCTCTCTCTCTCTCTCGTCGGTTTGACTTTAAAACTCTGTCTCTGTCTGTCTGTCTGTCTGTCTGTCTGTCTCTCTCATCCTTTGGTCGGTTTTACTTAACTTTTGCCATCATTCATAAGTCCAGAGATATTGTCGGAAAATCCTCTACGTTCGCCATTTCATAGATTTTAGCCCGTATCCTGCTACGATGGTCAAGAGAGAGAGAGAGAGAGACCTTTGGACATTTTCATATTTAAATAATAATAATCGATTTTTTAGAACATTATGGTATGTTTAAGAAAAAAACAAAAAAAAACATAACATTAAATATATCACAGTATGTGTACCACGTAACCGAGGAATTTACTGGTTTGCAACATTGTATCATTGATAAACACTGTTGATAAATCCCAAGGAAAGTGCACACGTATCGTTACGACGAACCATATTCTTGTAGGTTACTTGGTGTAATTTCTATTTCAAGGTTTTAATCCAGCCCAAATTCCTTTTCTCTCTCATTCCACATTTCTGCGCAGTTTGTCCGTTATGCTTGAGAGGGGAGGGGAGAACAGAAAGCAGAAAGGATTGTGATGAAAATGTGTACCATATTAAATTAATTTAGAAAACGGGGATTATTAATACTTTTCATCATTATTTTTCATACGTCACTAGTGACTAATTTGTGGAAATTGATCATTGATCTAGAATCAACTGCAGACGCTCGCGAGAATGTTTATATATGCGTATTATTGCGCCATGGGCGGATCACAATTTGATATACCAATAGTATTGGTATATCAAATTGCTTTATACCAACACTTTAAATGCATGTTATTTTTTAACCTATGTGGTATAAATATAGAATATATGTATAGTATGTACGCTGTATCAATGATATACCACGAGATGTATAAACTTTTTATTAAAAGGAAACGAAGCTTGCTGAGTTTCCTTTTAATGAAAAATTTATATAACGAGTGGTATATCATTGATACAGCGTACATACTGTACATATATTTTATTTATATCACATACAAATACATATATTTGCCCTTTGAACTGAGTTCAGATTTACTACAATCAGCTGTGTATTGACCTAGTGAATGAACTCCTCACATCCCCGAGTGGGTCCGCTACAAAATGTAGTTCTATGCATTTAATGGCTATTTACAATTACCTCTGCATATTGATAAGTTGATTGTTTTCTTTTGTTGGTTTCTATTCTTCTCCACATTGATTATATCAATATAATACACACTTATGATTTAAACATGAAAGATGGTTTTAATGATAAAAGTACAGTAGAGCACTATTTACACTGGGATAGCTACGTCATTCACACGAACGCCATTCACATACCGGCGCATGGAAATTAATGTGGAATAGAAACTAAGCCAACTGATGAACCAACAAAAGGTAATTAAAATTTTTTAATATATTTACAGTTAATCTAAGCCATTATTCTGCTTTAGCAACAGTACAACCGACCATAACCCTCTCTCTCTCTCTCTCTCTCTCTCTCTCTCTCTCTCTCATCCTTTGGTCGGTTTGACTTAACTTTTACCATCATTCATAAGTCCAGAGATATCGTGGGATTAACACAAACGCAAATTCTCTACGTTCGTCATTTCATAGATTAAAATCCCGTATCTTGCTACGATGAGAGAGAGAGAGAGAGAGAGGGGTCCTTTGGACATTTTCATATTTAAATAATAATCGATTATTTAGAACATTATAGTATGTTTAAGAAAAAAAAAACTACAAAACAACATTAAGTACATCACAGTATGTGTACCAAGTAACCGAGGAATTTACTGGTTTGCAACTTTGTATCATTGATAAACACTGTAGATAAATCCCAAGGAAAGTGCACACGTATCGTTACGACGAATCATATTCTTGTAGGTTACTTGGTGTAATTTCTGTTTCAAGGTTTTTTATCCAGCCCAAATTCCTTTTCTCTCTCACTCCACATTTCTGCGTAGTTTGTCCGTTATGCATGAGAGGGGAGGGGAGAACAGAAAGCAGAAAGAATTGTGATCAAAATGTGTACCATATTAATTCATTTAGAAAACGGGATTATTAATACTTTTCATCGTTATTTTCATACGTCACTAGTGACTAATTTGTGGAAATTGATCATTGATCTAGAATCAACTGCAGACGCTCGCGAGAATGTTTATATACGCGTATTATTGCGCTATGGGCGGATCACAATTTGATATACCAATAGTATTGGTATATCAAATTGCTTTATACCAACACTTTAAATGCATGTTATTTTTTAATGTATGTGGTATATATATATATATATATATATATATATATATATATATATATATATATATATATATATATATATATATATATATATATATGTTTTTATGTATATGCTTCATCCTTATAGAAGGTAAAAATTAGATTTCGATTTTATAAATTAAGCTTCCCAGTAGAGAATTTTATCATTTGAACACCAGAAACAATATGTACATGCTTTATTCGATTTATGTATATATGACTTCTGACATGCTGAAATGTGTATAGTTTGTTGTTCATATATGTATCTGTTGACCACTATACTCACATATTAATTCATTTTAAATCTGTACGAGTACGTGTGCGAATATACTTGAGTCTGTGTCATTGACTGTTTCGAACAAATATTTTTATAACACAACCCATTATGGAAATTGACGACCACATGGCAGATGGGTCTTTCATAAAAAAAAATGTATTATCCTCGTTAAATAAAGATTATTATTATTATTATTATTATTATTATTATTATTATTATTATATCAGTACGCTCCTAACTTTATAGTGCCGAGTATAAAGTTACAAAACATCAATGGCAATTATAACCAAAAAAGTTATATTATCTTAAGGAAGAAAACGTCTGAACGAAAGCAAACATATACACCTACGAAAGGTTAACATGATGTAGAAATTCTTAAAAAGGTATAAAGTCAATGATACATGTAAAAGATAAAGCCTCCAAAAATGGGGTCAAATTTTCTGATATAATCCATTAAGAAAATACCAGATTTTCTTTGGTGACACATCATCAGAAAAGTTCTTAATAGAATTGACATGAAAAAGCCAAAAAGCTTATGTTATGGACCATGCCAGCTGTATTCTCTTAGAAGCTAATACAAACTACCCTTTTAATCATCGCCTAAACTCATCTAAGGTTACAGAGTCTAGAAAAGTTCGGTTTGAGTGATACGATTCTTTCCCAACAATTGCGATGAAGACACCGTACCCAACAACATAAGAAGAAAACAACGAAACAGCGTGGTGTTAGTCATGTCAAATACAATAATTAAGTATAGTGGCATACACTGATAGCACTGTCATAAATCCTGGAAACAGCATCTAATAAAAGCTAATCGAATCACTGTTAGCCACAGGAGTTCTACAGTAACACATGTATTTAGCGGACACACAGGGGACAAGGGACTGAGAAATTATTGGTGTTTGTTTTTTGTTTTTTTTTTTTTTATTGTGGGTTTTTATGTTTTGTTTGTTGCTTTTGTTCTTCTTCTTGTTTTTGTTAATTTTAGTTTACCTTTTTTTTTTTTTTTACAGTATCATATAAACCGAGTTCTCCCTGGGATACTTAAATGCTTTAGTCCGTAGCGAATAGCATACAGAATGTAATTAGTATATTTCATCGACGATTGTTTATTGCAGTTATATTTACAGCCATTGCATAGTTTATCGGAGTTATATTTACAATCGTCGACAATCACATTGCTCATCGGAGTTATATTTACGAAATTTTTCATTTATGTATAGAATAAAAGGGATGTATTTCATATTGCGAGAATGGCGGTTATTCAGTAAGAGTAGGAAAACAGTACTGGACCTCTGGTAATGAGAAATTTGAAATAAACTTTTCTTGTCTTAATTCAGTTGCTAACTAAATGACATGATGCTTTGCAATATCTATTTTATATTTAAAACATTTTATTATATTATTACACGGCGATAGTGAAATGAAGCCATACCACTATTTCTGCCTGAGATCTTAACTCAAAAAGTATCATCGTCTTTCTCCATTAATCCAAGGGTCACAGAGTCGGTATCCGCACATGCCAGCTCGAGTCTTCTGCCTCGGCGTTTCTATGCGAAAGGCAACGAGTTCTCATTTTTTTGGCATGATATAGCCAATAACGAGCAGAAAAGCACTGTTAAAAACAACCATCCATTTAGGAGTAGACTTTTGACAGTTTTTTTTTTTCAAGTGCATGGGTAAGGTTGGAGCGACGAGATTAGTCTTTGCCAATATATGACGTGAATAGCGTAAACCCAAAAATGCGGTCGCATATTGTTTTCTTTGATCAGGGTCGAAGTTCTACGTTTATCTTGCGATTTAATACGAACAGCGCAGACACTGATGAACCGACTCATAAGACAGATTGCGGTCTACTGTTAATGCAGTTCGCATACGCAAATAAATGGAGTACGTTATTGACTAAAAGGTTGTAGATAGATTTCCATTTCGACTCTCAGTTCTTGGCTTTCTGTCTTGAAAAAGTTTGTTGTGTAAGGTGTTACTAAGGTAAGACTGCTTATCTTCAAGTTCATACTCAAGATTCTCGGGGATTCAAGGGGTTGAATGCCAATTATCTAGTAGTTCTTCTAATGGGAGCCAAAAATGGTTCGGGCATTCAACAGTGTTTAACGTAATTTTGAAAATGGTCGCAATGACTTAAATCTACGGAGCTACAACACAACCCTTATGCAGGATTCGTGAAGCTCCTGTTCTCTATCATGTTGTCCAAATCCTGCATTAGTCTGGAGGACTGTTTGTTCTTGTTCCTGTCAATTGCATTACGCAAATATCTGCACATATAACCCTAAGGTTCTTATCAAGGAGCAAGTGTTATATCTTGCCTTCTACAATTAATTAAGTGAAATCTGTGAAAAATGGCCACATAACATCAAGGAGCTACCGTGATCCATACCGTACGCATGCAATGACAACACCACGAACTCAGTCATAGAACGACAATATTCGTTATTCACTAGAGTTAGCTTTCTTGTTCAGGCAACCCTCCAGTATTTTATGCTAAACAACCATAGCTTAGCTTCTCTCCCTTGAGGTTACTTCATTAAAAGCCAACGCTGGAATCAGCAAAATATCCAGATCGCCCAGTTTTGATTGGCTGATGTAAGACCAACTGTATAAAATATGATTGGAGGGAATCCCTGTAATATGACTGGCTAACAGAAAATGAGCAGTTTTAATCTCGTCTTGAGTTGTGAAATTTAACTTAAAAAGATATCTATCGTGCCAAAATCATTACAGTTTAGCCCAGTGTAAATCCATGTACTGGTATTATGTTCCTTTGCCTATAACGGCTTAAATACTGGTAGCGCGTGTGTAACCACAACATACCCGTTTTGCTGGACGAAATGGATGGACACATATTGTTCTGGATACTATTAATTTTGTCTGCGTGGACAGAGTGCACAAAAGGTAGGACAAGTATTTCAGTTCCAGTTAGAGACAATGTATTTTTTAATGTAAATATTTTTTTACAGCGTAAAATTTTATCGAAAATTCATTTAGAAAATTACTACTATAAATTTTGGAAACAAAGGAAAGGACACGCAGACCAAGGAATGGATGAACGGATGAAGGATACAGAAATTAACTGACATATTTGTTTCTCTTTCGTTTATTTATTTCACTTCTGATTTTTAATATATATATATATATATATATATATATATATATATATATATATATATATATATATATATATATATATATATGGCGCAATAATACGCATATATATTAACATTCTAGCGATCGTCTGCAGTTGATTCTAGATCAAAGATGAATTTCCACACATTAATCATTAGTGACGTATGAAAATAACGATGGAAATTATTAATAATCCTCGTTTTCTATATGAATTTAATATGGTACACATTTTCATCACAATCCTTTCTGCTTTCTGTTCCACACCCCCTCTCAGGCATAACGGACAAACTACGCAGAAATGTGGAGTGAGAGAGAAAAGGAATTTGGGCTGGATTATAACCTTGAAATAGAAATTACACCAAGTAACCTACAAGAACATGCTTCGTCGTAGCGATACGTGTGCTCTTTATCTACAGTGTTTATCAATGATACAAAGTTGCAAACCAAGACGACATTATACAGTAAATTCCTCGGTTACGTTGTACACAGACTGTGATGTATGTAATGTTTTGTTGTTGTTTCTTAAAAATACTATAATGTTCTAAAAATCGATTATTATTAATTAAATATGAAAATGTCCAAAGGCCTCTCTCTCTCTCTCTCTCTCTCTCTCTCTCTCTCTCTCTCTCTTTGGACCATCGTAGCAAGATATGGGCTAATATCTATGAAATGACGAACGTAGAGGATTTTCGATTGTGTCATCCCACGATATCTCTGGACTTATGAATGATGGTAAAAGTTAAGTCAAACTGACCAATGTGTGTGTGTGTGTGTGTGTGAGAGAGAGAGAGAGAGAGAGAGAGAGAGAGAGAGAGAGATTTAAAGCCACACCGACCAGAGGGGGGGGGGGAGAGAGTTTATTGTCGGTTTTACTGATACTAGAGCAGAATAATGACTTAGATGAGCTATAAATATGTAAATATATTATATTACCTCTTGTTGGTTCGCCATTTCGCTTAGTTTCTATTCCACATTAATTTCATGCGCCGGTACGTGAATGGCAGAGTTCATGTGAATGTCGTAGCTAACCATGTGTTTTTGTAGTGCTCTACTTTTATCATTGAAACCATCTTTCATGTTTATATCATAATTATGTATTATATTGATTTAATCAATATGAAGAAAAATATAAACTAAAAAAGGAAACAATCAACTTATCAATATGCAAAGGTGATTGTGAATAGCACAAAAGGCATAGAACTACATTTTGTAGAGGACACACTCGGGGATGTGAGGAATTCATTCATTCGGTCAATACACAGCTGCCTGTAGTAAATCTTAACTCAGTTCATACGACAAATATATGTATTTGTATATGATATAAATAACATATACGTACAGTAGGTACGCTGATTCACTGATATACCACTCGTTGTATAAATTTTCATTAAAAGGAAACTCAGCAAGCTTCGTTTCCTTTTAATGAAAAATTTATACATCTCGTGGTATATCATTGATACAGCGTACATACTATACATATTATATATAAACGAAATTACTAAGTTTGCTCCAACGTAATACCAGTTCTTTAAAAGGAGGTGATGTACAACTCATTCTAAATGAAAACACAAATAAGACAACAAAACAACAAAAGAAAGAAAAGAAAAAAAAAAAGAAAGAATAATATAACCCAATTAAGGAATATAGGTCGCCGATGTAGTAATAGGCATTAATGTCTGAACATTTTTCTGTAGATCTTGTATATCACGAACGTTGTCAAATTCACGTTCATATGATTATTAATGTCTACCATCTGCATATAAATAAACTAACAATACCAAGATTTAAAGTAATAAAGATAACACGTTACTATTAGCATTATAAATGTGTTCATATTTAAAGGCATTTTGAAAGTTGTAACAAAGGGACTTCATCCCTGACGAATGCGAGGAGATAAAAAAAAATACGAAATAGTTATTAAAAATAATATGGATAAAAGAATTTTAATATTTACATTAGTTATATAATGATTTAGATTGGTCTTCATTTCTGTCTTGCTTTCGTTAGAGACATTTAAATTGCAGCAGTAGCGCCGGAGTCAGCGTCCGCTTGATCAGAAACAATGAAAATATAATGTGCTAATCTTTTATTAAAGTCTTAGAAAAGACATTTTAGAACTGTTTTGCAGTACAGAAACAGCGTTCTACGGAGACCTTGTTTTCGATAAGAATTTATTGGTAATATTTAAAGCATCACAGCTACATTTCTTGGTGATATACATATATGTAGATCAGATTTTAAGCTGGTTTGAATCTGATTTATAATACTTAAAAACTTTTAGTAGTATTTGATTTAAAACATCACAGATATATGTTCTTCAATATGATTGTTTCTCATGTATCGCCTGCTCCAGCCAAACATGATATCAGTGTCAACGTCACCGATAGTGACATCAAAGGCGGCTTCAAAAGATGCTTATGACTGCAAAAGATTAGGCATTTGGTCATTATTTGTGTAAAAGCAGGTGTTTGAGAAATATTTTTTTCTCTCACCGTTTTTATTGTGGCTATTAAAATTCAATTATTGATGCAAGCTACCCTTTTAATCATTGCCTAAAATCATCATCTAAGGCAACATGAGTCTAGAAAAGTACGGTTTGAGCGATACGATTCTTTCCCGATGCTGAAGACACCCCAACCCACTCCACTCCACAACAACATAAGACAGACCCCTTCCACACACCCCAAAGAAAAAAAAAAAAAAAAAAAAAAAAAGAACGATATAGCGTGATGTCAGTCACGTAAACGTTAAATACAGTAATCTAGTTTAGTGGCTCTCTCTTAAATCCGTGAATCAGCAGCTAATGAATATTTCATAAGCACAATATGCTAAACGTCAATAATTATCTACAAATACCTTCAACAAGATAAATATAATAAAATCAAAGGTAATCACACCTACATTGGGCGTAGTCTTGTTTATTTCAACTGAATAACATACATGTCATGCGCTAACTTGTTCAAAATACCTATCACTTACAGAAAAACATGTTGTTCTCATATATTTGAGTATACTAAATCTGAAATTAATATCAAGATTGTGCGTGCAGTTTGCGCTTCTATTGGTGATGAATAGATTCATATTGATCATGGCTTTTGATCTACAAGTCTAGAAATAAAGGTAGCTATTTTCGCACGTCGGGCAACTCGAGATATGCTGATACGACTTTCAATCAGGGATTTAGGGGTTGATGCATTAAGCAGCTATATTCACTTTTTCTGTAGGTGATATGTATTTTGAACAAGTTAGCGCATGACGTGCATGTTATTCAGTTGCAGCTACTATACAGGTCCCTCAAGAGATCAGCATTCTGGGCCAAAGATGTAAAGACTGCCGACAGCTGTGCAGTACAAGAACAGTGAAATATAACATGTTGTTCTCATGTATTTGAGTATACTAAATCTGAAATGGTCGTCAATTTAGTGTATTGGGTCAAATTGTTATTCTTCCTTTTCTTCTAGGTTGTGAATGAAATTGTTTGCCGATAAACTTGTTCCATACATGCCAAACTTTTTGACGTAATCCCTCCCACCCGCCACCCATGTCAAGTAATTCTGTGATACAGGATATTTATTTATTTGTTTATTTATTTTCCCATTGAGCTTAAATTTAAATTAAGAATATGCAATTAGTATATTTTACTTGGTTCATTCGAATTCATGTAGTTTCTCTGACCGACAGTCAATCAAGGGTGAGGGTACGTTTATACTCGGTTCCATACAAAATATTGCCAGTCACAAAGAAGATTATCGCTATATGTTCCTCGTGTTTTCTTCCGGAAATTGCTTTTCCTTTTAGACATTCTTTCCCCTTATTCCATACAAGCTGAGTTATATTCTTCCTTAAAGAATCTCGCATCAAACATCGTATTCACATGTCTTCACTATCTTCCTTAAAGAATCTCGCATCAAACATCGTATTCACATGTCTTCACTATCTTCCTTAAAGAATCTCGCATCAAACATCGTATTCACGTGTCTTCACTACTAAAGAAATCGAGCAGATGACAAAAAAAGTTACATTGACTAAATAATTTACGCTGGATATCTAATGTAATTGTCAATCCTGAAAAATAATTCAACGTAATTTCATTTTTAAAATCCAACTATCTTGCAAGTTTCTTTTGATGATATTGGAAACAATCCCTCGAGTTGGTGGACTAGCGGATTGGATCAAGAGCATAACCAACTGTTACAATGTATTTATTCGCTATTTAATTAATTTATTCATTCATTCCATTTTAAATGCGCTTTCTCGAACTTGGACCATTAATATCCTATACATGAGGTATATATTCAAAGCCTCACTTTCTATTAGCGAGAGAATAACCAGCGTTCTCCTTCATTATCGGCGATTTAAAGCTGTCTAATTGTCTATCTAAACGAAAATGCTTCCCTGTAAATGGCGACTTAATAGCGTTGTTGGCTTATGGCGATTATTTACTGCAAAATCTACATTTCAAACCACATACAGTGAACTCATTTCTCACGCTCGATTAGGACACAGTGGTGAACACGGAGATTATAAATCGGCGCAAAATTCCATTTTATAAAGATGCATGCAGGCTTACGCTTTCATAACGCCGGTGAAAAAATAAAATAAAAAAAAATTTAAATTACCGATGCATGCCAATAAGTCTCCTTTATAAACAGACACAGATAGAAAGATTAAAAAAATGAATACACTCAAGTCTGATTATATAATTGTGGCCCCGACAACTGAGTTATCACCAGTACCGAGATGACAATGTCTATTCATTAGCATAACACATCATATAAACTCAAAGTCTTTTATGTTGACAATTGCCATATGTAAATTAGTGTTATTTGTTTTAGTGCAAACTGAAAATTTATGCGCAAAATCGCTGCACAAATTTACGTTTGGAGGAGATTAATTTGTATATGATATATCGTACATGTTGAATATGTAATGAGCAGTAGGCCCAAATATCCGACAAGCTCCCAGTGTGCCTGTAAATCACGTGATGCACATACTTTTTGCCAGCGATAGTATTGGTCGGCATCGGCACGTGTTAGGATTTGAAGGACATACGGTGATAGAGAGATCATTGTAATTACCGGACTGGAAAAAACTCTTTCAGTGATGAATCGATCTTCGGCTATTTTTAAACCAATGTTTTTACTTAGCATAAACTTACACTTAAGTAATATTTTCAAAAAATGTCCTTGAAGTCAGCTGGATTTATTCATTCAACGAAATACAGTGTCGTAGTTAGATTTTCGTGCGTGTTAGAAACTGATTTATTATTAGATTCGATGAACTTTCTCCAATTAATATTCACTTATATTAGAAACTGACATGTTAATGAATGGGATGGTGTTACGAATATATAATTAAACTGCTTGCGTGTAAGTTTTAAATTGCTTTTTATTTTATTTTTGTTTCATTACATTTTATTGTAATGATTAATTTTACTGGATTTGATATTTTTCCCAGTAAATTCAGTCTTTTGTTTTGACCTGATCAGAACGTAAAATATTGTTTTATCACTATTTTTAGCTCACATTGGTTCAGACGTTTGTAAACACTAAGCGAAAACGATTGGCTATTATCAAGGTCATGTTCGGCCCACGTGTTAGCTAAGTTGCAAACAGCCTTTCTTTTTTATTTATTTCCAGCGTGAGAATCTGATTCTTAGATACGGCTATTCTAGCATACGTGCAAATTGTCATTTTCTTTTTACTGCGCTGTTCAAATTAGTGATCACGTAGCCCCGTCACGTGAGCCATCATGTGATCTAAAATTGAGGGTTTAATACTCATTCTCAGTGTTTTTCAATCAGTCGTGTTATACACCTTTAGAGCTCAAGGTGTTTTGATGTTGATGCCAGTTTGTTTTGAAGTTCATCTATTTTTTGGAATTTAATAATTTATATTCTCTAGGAAACTGCACATGTACTCTTCTTTATAAAAATTCTGGGACAAAGACATTCAGTGGAAATTTATTCTGGAATTCTAAACGGGAATATTATAAATTGTGATTCAACGAGGAACTGTTGCCATCAGTACAACGACCTCATCTGACGTCATCGCCTTCCATATTGGAACTTCATAGAGATTCGAACCTGGATTCAATTAGAACTGTTGAGTGATAGGACTTATATTTTTCAATTCTAGGATTAAATTTTGGATCATATTCACAAACCGTAAGTCCTATTTCATATTTTTACCTTGTTGTCTAGGGAAATAAATTATTTTCTTAAAATTTACAAAGCTTGTTGGCTTCACTCTTTTCTTTTGTTACTTTTGTACGAGCCTACACGTAAGAAAAGAAAATTGGGGTTCTCGTCTTCGGTATATATGAATTTTGGCTAAATATTTCAGAAATTGTTGTTTTTTTTAAAAATTTAAATTCCCCTAGTTTTTAAATCCCAAGAACTATTTCATATTTTGTTTGAAATCTTTAGTGAAAACGACAGGATTTTTTTCACAATGTCATCAAAAGTGGAGACTTTTCTTTCTAGTCCTACTCAGAGGAGTTGGATAGTTTGAAAAAAGATGAACTGCTTGAACTTGCCAGAAAATACGATCTTTCTGAAGCAAACTCTCCCTTACCGAAGCAAGAAATTAAAAACATTTTGATTCAGTATTTGGTAGAGAAGAATGTTTTTGATAAAAGTGTTTTGGCTTCGGTCAGTAAGTCTGTATCAGACTCTGACATAAAAGTAAAGGAATTAAAAATGAAATACAAGATGGAATTGGAGTTAAGGAAGCTCGAGCTTCAGAAAGAGGAAAGAGAGAAACAATTGCAGTTGCAATTAGAAGAAGAGGAGAGAGAGACAGGAAAGAGAGATTGATAAACAAATGAAATTGCAATTTGAAGAGAGAGAGAGAGAGAGAGAGAGAGAGAGAGAGAGAGAGAGAGAGAGAGAGAGAGAGAGAGAGAGAGAGAGAGAGAGAGAGAGAGAAAGACAGAGACAGAGACAGGAAAGAGAGAATGATAAACAAATGAAATTGCAATTTGAAGAGAGAGAGAGAGAGAGAGAGAGAGAGAGAGAGAGAGAGAGAGAGAAGAGCGAGGAAGATAAACAATTACAGTTTGAGAAAGAGGAGAGAGAGAGACAGATGCAATTACAAAGAGAGAAGTATGAAAGGGAATTTCAAATTAAATGAAAGAAATGGAGCTGGCAAGGGAAAAGCACGATCCCACTTTACATACAAATTCAAGTTTTGACATTACAAAAAATATTAGGCTAGTCCACCCTTTTAGCGAAAAGGAAGTAGATCAATATTTTCTTTATTTTGAAAAAGTTGCTGAAAATTTGAAATGGCCAAGGGAGCATTGGACTCAATTATTACAGTGTGTACTTTTTGGCAGAGATGGAAAAATCTATGCATCCCTGTTAGTACAGCCAAGTGCTGACTATGATTTGGTTAAGGACTCTATATTAAAGGTTTATGCGTTAGTCCCTGAGGCTTATCGGCAAAAATTTAGGAACTGTAAAAAGAAGCTGGACAAACTCATGTCGAATTTGCAAGAGAAAAACAGCAGTTATTTGAGAGATGGTGCTTTGCCAAGAAAGTTGAACATGATTATGAAAGTCTCAAACAACTTGTATTACTTGAAAAGTTCAAAAACTGTGTCCATTGTGACATTAAGACTCATCTTGAAGAGCATAAGATCGAAACCTTGGAAAATGCTGCTCTTGCTGCTGATGAATATTCTTTAGCTCATAAAGTTCCTGTTGTAAGCAAGTCTTTCACCCAGCAGTCTACTGGTAGAAAGGTATTTCAGCCTAATACGACTCCTTCTAAAACTCAGTCTGGTACAACTTCTAAAAATCAAGCTTCTGATAAACTTGATTCAAAATCCTTGTCTCTTCCTACGTGTACCTATTGCAAGGAGAAAGGACACGTTATTTCTGATTGCTTCAAATTGAAATATAGGCATCAGAATCAAGATAGACCTGTCCCAAATGCTCTTATTTCTAAGAGGTCAAGGTCACGGTCATGTATTGAAAGTAATACATTTGTTGGTCTAATAAACCCCAGTCTGTTTTTATTATGGAGAATTATGAACCATTCATGTCGAAGGGTTCTATATCACTCTTGGGTGATTTGGCCAATCCTATCCCTATTAAAATTTTAAGGGATACAGGAGCTTCTCAGAGTCTTTTATTATCAGGTACTTTGCCTTTCTCTGAGAAGTCATGTTCTAATGAGAGTGTTCAATGCCGACCTTGACCTGGAAGCAAATCCAAATTATAGAGTAACATTGACCTTGTCAGCAAGCTTACATAGGCCTAGTCTTCCCCTCCTAATTATCCCCAACCTATTTGAAAAAAGGAGAGGATTGCGTCTTCTCGTGCATCTGTTTTTCCTTCAGTTCGTTACTAATATATTTTATCTCCTCCTATGTGATTAATATACAGACTTCGAAATGTTGATTTGCGATTGGGGTGGTAATTACATAGGTAAAATGGTTGTGAAAAAGTGGCTTGAACCCTGAGGACGGTGATATGGGGTGAGGATGGCTTTTGTACAATCTTCCGTACGTTTTGAAGTTGGAAATGTATATTATTTGGATTTATGATTACAACCTCAGGACTTGGATGGGGGAATGATGCCTGTGGGTGGTAACTTGGACTGTGTTGAGATGCCCACGCATTGTTATGTATAGGTTTGAAAGATATGAGACATAAAAATACAACATGCATCCAATACAGACACTTGGCCATACTAGCCTGAGCAGTAACATCCTATAATCATGGATGCATTTAAGGAGCTTGAGAAGATAAATTCAAATTTGCACCCAACACATGCACTTGTTCAATACCGCTGATGTAGGAGATTTGCCCCTGGATCAAACCTTGAAATTTAAAATGATACGAAAAGGCAAATACGCATACGACATTTTGCAAGAATGGCCCCTCGGTCGAGCGATTCTCGGTGTAATAACTGGAAGAGCAGGAATATGCACTGGCAAGTCATTTACTTGCCTCATGTTAACATTGTAAATCAGATACCTTCGAAAACAAGTTTGGAGAAGAACAATAAAGTGTGAAAGTAGATAATTTGTACTCAGACTGACAACAAATCCATTCCAACTTCGTGTAATCATGTGTTCCTTAAATATTCTTCGACTGCTGTTTTGAAAGTAGGGTTATTTACATAAAGAAATACAAACTCGCTATAACTACGATTTATAGATCTACGTCGGAATATGAAATCAAAGTTTTGTGTAATTATTCAGAACATTTTCAACAATCTAGATTCAAATTCCATATTCCAGACCGCTAGACCATAGTTATTTTTCAAACGTCTTTATGAAACTTTAAATGAACGCAAAACATCTATTTAAAAAACCCATTTCACTACATTCTTCGTATTTAAGACAGGACTCCAGATCCGCCTATGTTAGCACTTTACCATGGTTAATGACACTGAATAACTGACCCTACTATGTTACCTGTCAAGATCGGGACGGACTTTGAAGTGCAATCAAGGCAAAATATCCTATTCTTTTTACATATATACATTTCTTGCATTATGTGCTAAAACGTTGGTTAGTCTATATTTCATGAAGTGCTTATAATATAACTTGTACTTTCAAATTAAATATACACCCCTCCCCAAAATAACTTTTATCTGAAGAATTGTTTATTATTATATTTAAAATCGTCTTAAAATTTTTTGTCAGGCCTCTATCAGTCATCGTGTATTGAAGATCAGTTGGTTTTTGTGTTGCTGCAAGCTACGTGCCGTTGGTTCTTATTGCAGTTTCATTCATGATTTTGAAGGGCACATAGCCTGTCTGCGTTTTGTTGCTACAGTGTACCAAAACACTTGACCCACTTTGACCATGTAGATAAATTTTGAAATGTGATATAGCCAGGGTCCGAAATATGAATTTCATACGAAATTTTGCATTCAAGGTAATGTTAATATTCAAATAATATAGAATTTCGGTGCGCTTGAATTAGTGTTAATGTTAATTGCCGATATGTATTTTAGAATCCTGAGATCTCTTTGTCAAAAAATAATGCTTCTCGAATGCTAGATTAGATATAAAGTTTTGTTACATTTGAAATCTGAAGGAACGATGTTTTATTGCAGGAATCATGCCTCTTTTGTGATAGCAATGTTCTCCGAATCAATTCGTTGATACAGACTAAAAATGTATGGTCGCTATTCTTACGCAAACACAAAAATAACTTCCAGGTGTTCAAATGCAATTTAAGCTTTACCTCCCGAAACATGTTTCAGGATAATCATTCATGTATTGTGTCTTGCTTTTATTGCTTTTATTGCTTTTCATAACTTGGTCTGCACTTTCTACATCCACGAAGGCTCAGTGTTTAGTGTGCAGAAAAACACCCAAACAATTCTATGATCAGCCGTGAAAAAAAAAAGTGGGCGGGGGGGGGGGGCGGGGGGGGGC
>JAECUM010025859.1:9056-54388 GCA_016617855.1 Megalonaias nervosa | reverse complement strand
ACATTTTTCATTAAAAGGAAACGAAGCTTGCTGAGTTTTCTTTTAATGAAAAATTTATACAAGGAGTGGTATATCATTGATACAGCGTACATTCTGTACATATATTTTATTTATATCACATACAAATACATATATTTGCCCTTGAACGGAGTTCAGATTTACTACTGGCAGCTGTGTATTGACCGAGTGAATGAACTCCTCACATTTCCGAGTGTGTCCGCTACAAAATGTAGTTCTATGCCTTTTGTGGCTATTTACAATCACTTGCATATTGATAAGTTGATTGTTTTCTATTTAGTTTCTATTTTTCTTGACATTGATTAAATCAATATAATACATACTTATGATATAAACATGAAAGATAGTTTTCCGGCGTATGGAAATTAATGTGGAACTGGAATATAAACTAAGCGAAATGACGAACCAACAAGAGGTAATTAAAATATTTTGATATATTTACAGTTGACCTAAGTCATTATTCTACTCTAGTTACAGTACCACCAACAATAAACTCTCTCCCTCTTCCTCTCTATCTCTCTCTTGTCGGGATTGATTTTAAATCTCTCTCTCTCTCTCTCTCTCTCTCTCTCTCTCACACACACACACACACACACACACACACATCCTTTGGTCGGTTTGACTTAACTTTTACTATCTTTCATAAGTCCAGAGATATCGTGGGATGACACAAACGAAATCCTCTACATTCGTCATTTCATAGATATTAGCCTGTATCTTGCTACTATGGTCGATCGATCGAGGCCTTTGGACATTTTCATATTTTATTAATAATAATCGGTGTTTAGAACATTATAGTATGTTTAAGAAACAACAACAAACATAACATTACAGTATGTGTACCACGTAACCGATGAATTGACTATAACGGCGACCTGGTTTGCAACTCTGTATCATTGATAAACAATGTAGAGAAATCCCAAGGAAAGTGCACACGTATCGTTACGACGAACCATATTATGGTAGGTTACTTGGTGTAATTTCTATTTCAAGGTTTCAATCCAGTCCAAATTCCTTTTCTCTCTCACTCCACATTTCTGCATAGTTTGTCCGTTATGCACGAGAGTGGAGGGGGAAACAGACATCAGAAAGGATTGTGATGAAAATGTATACCATATTAGATTCATTTAGAAAACGAGGATTATGAATACTTTTTATCGTTATTTTCATACGTCAGTAATGATTAATATTTGGAAATTCATCACTGTTCTAGAATCAACTGCAGACGGTCGCTGGTATGTTTATATATGCATATTATTGCGCCATGGGCGGATCACAATTTGATATACCAATAGTATTGGTATATCAAATTGCTTTATACCAACACTTTAAATGCATGTTATTTTTTAATATATATATATATATATATATATATATATATATATATATATATATATATATATATATATATATATATATATATATATATATATATATATATATATATCTGTGTGCGCGTGTGTGTGTGTGTTAGTGTTATGCATATATAGGTATGACACCCAGTTTTAGTGTATGAAATTTCATAGAGATAACTTAAACAGTTGTGAAGTTTGCCATTGAAATTAAAGTGATGATAATTGATAGATTGTCAACGAACTTTATCTTTAAAATATTGAAGCTAAACATTGTAAAATAGAAAATAAGATAAAATAGGCACATCTGGACTGCTAGCATTATGTGTTTACCAAATCTCTTTGAGATATAATGTTAAGGAAACAAAACTTTTGAATGGTGGATGGATGATGAGTCAAATATATAAAACCGCTAGAATTAATGAACGGAAAGAATAGTGAATAGCAAAAAGTACATCTAGACTACTGTTATTATAAGTGTATAAATATATCTTAAGTGGTTTTGAAATTTTGTCTTGGATTAGATAGTGTGGATGGGCAAGAGGCCCAAGAGGACATAATACGGCTCACCTGTTTACATTACTTAATAGTTGACCATTTCACTGTACATGTTTATCTAGCGTTTTGAAAACAAATCCCTTTTATTTTATTTCGATTTTCAATGTTTTACTAGTATGGTCTAATATAAACAATTCCTATACACAAAGGCATACGTATTATGCATAGAAGTCCTAATTCATTTTATCCAACATCTTGATTAGATAAACATATTTACACAATTGTATCGAAATCAATTTATAAATACAGTTTTGAGAACGGTAACACGCTCAGCCAATGAGAGCTAAGATCACCTCATTAATACGAGACGATCTAGCTCATTATCGAATGTCTTCTTAGACTCTGAGCGTAATACTGTCCACCCAGACAAAATTCGCTAAATTCGCACATTTCGGAGCCTGTAACTTCAATTTGGTGCAGCTCAGAATAGTCAATATGATTTGATGGATAGAAAAATATCTCAGGAGTAAAATAAGCCATAGAATATGGTCGTGTGCCTTTAAAGACGGAAATAGCAGAAGGAAATCGAGGGTCATGGGTGGAACGAAGTACTTGGAAGTTACGTACCTTTTCTCTTATTTAGATAGTATGAGAGAGAAGGTCCAATGTCAGAACGGGTCATGAGGGTAATCTGAGGTATTTTTGTCACTCTGTGTGACTTTTTTCCTTCAGATTATTGTTTTTTTTTCTTTCTTAACATCAAGCTCGCGTCAAGCACCTGTGCTACAAACCTGTCGCAGTCGTAGCAGCCTGTAAAAAAGCCAGCATCATCACACAGAGAGTACATAACGCGGTTTATGTTGATGTCAAAAGGACAGACAGATGACGGACAAAAAAACCAAATGTTTGGCGACTTTTAAATCCATGTGAAATAGCACAACCCTTAATACAAATATTAGTACCCCTACTTCATGAACACGATGAGGTTACGACATCGTTGCTAAACAGCACTCTGTTCAGCGACTGTAGCTATTTGAATTTTGCACTAGATATGGCTATTACCAAATATCGGTTTCTAAACAGTACACAGACATGTTCCGGAAAGATTTCCATGGAGTGAAATTGCACATTTTAATAAACAGGTGACATCAGACCTACACTTTTTCAATCAGTATCAACACAGATTTTGGGGGTTGGGGTTTATTTATCAAACTACTGTAGACTGTACCAGATAACGATTATTGAAAGTAAACATAATATGTAATCATAGAAAATATTAATGTTAATTCATTTGACAAATTTAATAGTAATGCACTGATTAAAAAAGAGACTGAATTGCACTGCGTGTATGCATAGTGCATACTGAATACATGCATGTATGTATCACTCCAAAATTGCAGGTTATTACAATATAAAAACATAGGATATGATTCAAAAGACAGGTAAATTTATTTTAGACTAAAACTTCGTTAACACTATACATGTTTTGTAAATATTGACCCATATTTTTCAGATGTACAGAACCCAACCAGCAACGGGTGGATGTTGAGGAGAACACTCAGACAGAAGAAAATATACCGCTGGAAATTATTTACTATACCTCATGGATGAGACAGTTATTTAAATTGGTCAGCTTACAGAAATTGTCACCTCAGTAGCACTTGAACGATACAAAATGAAGCATTTAAGGTGTCACCAAGACCATTTAGACTCTTGAGAACATCATTCTAGAATATTATACCTGTAGATTTAGTGCACCCTTCTTCAAGAAAAATACTAGGACCACTAAAAGTACAGAGGCTGAAGAAAGTGGGATCATTTTGTTGAAGTAAATAATATTTTATGAACAATTTATGGTTGGGCATATTTCTTTATATGATGCAGAAGAAACATATTTTGTTAGATTCAGTGGAATCACCCATCAGAGCACTAAGAATTCTGTCTTATGTGAATACATAATATGCAAATTCTTTAAGAATCATGACACTCAACAAACGTATCAGCTTTCGACAATTCCCTTATTTTAATTATTGTTTGTTTTCTTGCCAAAATAACTCTTACTTATTGTGAAAATAAAATTCTTACCTCATCACAGTGTTTTTCATATACATGTTATGTTCATCAGTTTCATTTTTATTTACGATCTACACCCTTTGAGTTAGGTGTTAGGTGTGCAAATAAATATATAGTGAATTTAAACATTTGTTTTAAAACATTTGCTTTTCTCTAGGTTTTGTATTGATCAATCTTACTGTTGATCTAATTCTCTGTCAAACATTTTGTATGAAATTTAGGTTTTAGTAAGATATATAAGAAAAGTAATTTCATCTTAGGAGTTTTAGTTTAGATTGCCTCCAATATGATTACCCAATATTTACCCTTAGAGGCCACAGGCATTATGCAATGTTGTGGCCAAGCATACAATTAGCCAGAATTGATTTTACTGCCTATGAGCCATACATGTATGACAAGAAAATGGACATTAGAGTGGTTAGCCAAATTTGGTTAAAGATACATTTAACCAAAATTGGGTTTCCAAGAGAGAAAGTAAAGTTATAAAAAGGACACTGCAGACACTAGTCAAATCTTGGCTAAGCATATAGGTACATTGTGGAACGAGACAGTGAGGTGGATAGCCAAATGTGGCTAATCATACAGTTACCCGGCTCCAATAGCAACGGATTTTGGATAAATTTTCAATAAAGTATTTTCCCCTGATGGTAACTTCAATAAATATATATTTTTAGTTCGAAATAGTAATAATTTTTCCATAGATTTATAGTCGCAAGATGAGTTAGGATTTTCCAACGATTTTCTAACTTCTCCAACATCCAACACTATTCTAACTGTCTTCCAACTTTCGACAGTTTTCCAGCAAATTTCCAACTATACAGTATTTAAGGCCCGGGAAATTTCGAATCGGTATCCAGAAGCTGGTGCACAGCAGGGAGGCAACAAAGCGTGTGAAGCCCGTACACGTTGGATGTATAAAGCAGAACGTAACAGCCAGGTTTAAGAGTCAATATAGCAAGACATTGGTATCTACTTTAATTTTAGATTTTAGTTACTTCTATAATTTGTTTAGTATTTATTTGCAATCATTTTTATCGCATTAACAATTTCGCTAGTTAAAGAATTTTAAGATACATATAGCTAATGTTGTAATTTCAGTAGTTAAAGTAGAACTTCGATTTCTCGTATTATTCTAAAATAATGATTTCTTCACTTCTAATATTTAATCTTGAATCCATTTTCATGAGTTTGAGATATTTATATATGTGATATTTAGTTCCTGGTACTTGAGTAGATGTGTTTGCAAGTCCCAGTTGTATAAATGTAAACAAGTTCGCCTCGACGTCGGGATACTTTGCAGTTAGAAAACTTCGTTTGGGCGATAACTGCCGACATCTTCTCACTACATATAGACCCTTATTTATTAATCATATGTGGTCATTTAATGAGTCCAATTTCTCTTCACATACCACACTTTTGCTAATATTAATTGTGCGCGGTCATTGAATGAACCCATTTTCTCTTCGCATACTACGTTTTTACTAGTAAAGATTGTGTGATAACTGGATGTTCTTGTTGTTGTTGTTGTTGTAGTAGTAGGGTTTAACGCCATTATTCAGCACAAGATAGGCTATACATGGTGGCCAGTATAAATGGTGGAGGAAGATCCCGGGAAAACCCCGGAAAGAACCACCGACCCACGAGAAGCTACTGGCAAGCTTTCTCAAATACCCACACTGGCCGAACCCGAGACTCAAACCCACGCAGACAGAAGTGAGGCAGCAGTGATCCGTAACGGTGAGAGCTTTAGACCATTCGACCACTTGGGGCCCCCCATCACTGGATGACAATAGTTATCTCCTCATATCACGCCTATTCAATTCTATAAATGTATGTGTGATCATTGAATGTATATATTTATCTTCAACTATCACCCTTTCTTGGACTGAACTCTTGATTTAATGAACTTATTTGCGTTAGTCGAGAGAACATAACCCATCACCCGATACCACACCCAACTTCAAGTAGTCGTCAGTTACGCCGTCGTCTAAGGGAAACAACTCTTTTCTGTTTGAAACAATCACAATATGCAAGTAACTCCAGTTAACTTTATCTACTAGACTTCTAAGTGATAAAGTGTTTTCTGCCCAAGATTGTGTATTATATGAATAAAGAGAATCTTCTCAATAGTACCTGCCCATTTTCCACAGTCAGTAAGCGATAATAAACCTACTAGGAGTCAAGTCACACAGATTCAGACAGTTGGCAATATTTTCCCAAGCACATCAGTGACTGCAATCAAGGATAAAAAAAAAAAAAAAAAAAAAATCAACCGTGCAAGGAAAATAACCAAATGTCAGACCTGATGCCAAAGTTCGTGTCTTCACCACCATGAAGTGAATAATTCGGTTTATTGCTGTATAGTTTATTTGAATCTTACGTCTTGAATACATGTGTTTAGCATGCATACAATGGTCTGTCTCTGTAATGTTTTTAATCCAGTTTATTGCATAAGGTGTCTTTAGCAAATAAAGTTTCAGTAGTGTCTGTGGTTGTTATGTCAAAATGTGAAAGAGAAATAAAGTACCTGACCGTCAAAAACCGTTACACATGTGTAAGTATATTTGAAAGAGACCCATTATAGTGTTGACTGCAATAGAGAAGTAAAGTTATGACGAAACTTGAATATAAATTTATCAGTAAACCATTATTTCTACTTTTTCATAGATCATTTGTTGACCTTGCCAGAAAGAGTATACTATCTTAAATGTGCTAGCTAGACACAATATGAAGTCTTTTAGTGAAAGCGCCATGTTGTTATAACCATCCATTCAGGAGGAGTAGTCATAATAAGATTTTTACGATGGATAACAAGTTTTTCAAGATTGCAGCCGTGGGGGTCACACTGAACTTCGGATTTACACAGTTTTGATTTAAAACCTTACAAGTCTTTCCGTGTCAACCCCATGTTGATCGATATGACCATCCATTCATGAGGACAAGTCCAGTCCTAAACAGGGAGGATTATAATCAAATAATCATGGTTATATTGTAAGGGCTAATGATCCTATAAATGAAAAGATCTCAAGGTTGCTCAGTTGTCAAAGTATTTTATATTGATAAAATACAATGTATATAAAACAAATAAATTTGGTAGCGTAATATTGAGTGTCCCTAGCATAAATCTAGGAGGGGGATAGTTTCATAAATTAGGTTCTCAAATTTCTTTATTTTATGCTATGGTGTAACTTTTCAAGCTGTCATTATTTAATAACGATAAGTGTGGATATATTTGTGAATGACGTGTTAGGCTAAAGGCAAGTACTATATCTCATAAGCAGCTGGATGGCAACTATTTTGAATTGCATCACGCTGTTTAGAAAACATTGTTTATCAAACAATCACTTACGAATAGGACTTGCCTTTGTACTGTGAGCAGGACTAACTGTTCAAGGTGACCCTGGGACATGGGGTATAAAGGTACCCCTTGAACAATCCCAGAGTGGTGGAGCTTAATGTCTAGGCAACATTGTCATGCAAGTGTGAGCCATTATGTAAAATATATTATGAATCTAATGGCAACATGTGAAATCATATTAATTGATGTGTAATGTGATACACAATATTGATTACGCATCTGTTTTGACTGGAAAACTCTTAAACATGTTTAGTTCCAACAGAATTATCTGTCGTCAATATACTGGAGTTCCTGGATCTGTCCTAGTCAAATAAAGAGTCTAACATTGATCTGTATGACAGTGTGCGATGCACATGCTAAGTTGTAGGATACAAAGTATATTTATTTCACCAAACGTTAAAATTAAGGTCTGTGCTTGATGAATTTTATATTAGGCAGGTTGATAAGGCATCAGATTTGTGCATACAAAATGTCCTTTGTACACATCGTTCAGTATATGGAACAAACAACATATCCACACAAGCTGCGCCAAATCTATCCGTAAATTAATCATACCGAACACAGGAAACACGGGTCGCAGTAGACTGATAACTATTCAACATTTAACATTTTCCCAACTTATACTTCGTTATGTCAGCGTGTCACTTCAGCCAATCAGGTATCCTTTATATGGGCTACAGGTACATTCATTAATCTGACTGAAAAACCCTCCTTACCTGATATATTTCGTGCCTTGATGAAGAGCAAAGAGAGAACACTTTTTGACTGCGATGATTCCCATTCACCATCTATGCCAGATTCGTCCAAAAACTTCTCTTACTGAGTCTCAATATGTTCTCATCTTCGTTGATGATCATGATCACCTCTTGGGTTTTATGGTCGCTTATATATATGGTTCAGTTATCTAGGACTTCGACATTGAAAGGATCACTGAAAAGCATTTCTCATGAGCCACCTGTTTTAATTTCTCGCAATATTACTCCTCTTTTGAGTGTACAAATTACTGATTGTGATTCTCTGTTAAAAATAATCAATCGGCCATCTTTCATTGAACTAATGTCAAAGCAATTGCGTTTGAATGGTATGGTTGAAACAAAAGATATCTCGCCTATTGTATCTTCCACATGCAATAAAGTTTCAAACAGACACGTTACTATAACAAGATATAAGTCAGTAAGTGCGAAGCAGTCTGGATCAGTTTTAAAGGCCAGTACACGTTTCAGCTGACTTTAAGTGAAACTTTTTTCAGCTGTTTGTTCCGACCATGAGTGACAATAAAGTCATGATCGGGATTTAATATAAGATCCAGCAACTAGGGTAAGTACTTATTGCTTGTCCTAGGAAAAAGACGTGCATGTTGACATCCGACACCGAAGGCAAGGAAAACCTGAGAAAGCTGACAATTACATTACTAAAATGTATCTTCTTAAAGTCTTTACTTCATTACTTAGTATTTTGAAACTTGGTATTTTCATCCTGTTACTCTTTCAGTTCATACTATTTTTATATTACTTTATTAACCAGTTTAACGTTTTCTAAAACCACATTCAATTAAGAGAGTCAAATTAACAGTTTTCCTTCTTTGTTTTTGGAAAAAGGAGACAAGATCCATAAATAAGGAATACGGATTTTACCACGTGTTGACAAATAAATATTTTATCAATAAATATAAAATATCTAAAGAATTGTTATGTAATTGATCTTCATTTCAAAACAAGTTATCAATTTAGCTAAATTCTTATGTTAAGTTCCCTGTTAGTTCTGCTCGCCATAGGCAAGAAGAGCTCGTGCAAAGGCCTTTTGTCCGCTGACGGTTGGCACGGTTATTTTATAGCTATCACTACTCCTCCTGAACAGCTGGAAGGATTGGTACCCGACTTTACAGACTTTTCTTTTACATACATGCCAACCATTACGCTTTTAGCGTAATCATCACACATTTTTCACCAAATTACGTTTTACACCAGATTTTGCATGGATTACGCTCTTTTGGTACATTAAAACTTAAAATATAAATAATGCAATAAACTTTGTTTTGTCATTTTTATTATCTCTTTAATGTGACACATACATTTGAGAATATTCTTTAAAAGGTGAATGCTGCGTATTGCTATTTATAGCAACTGTATATGACCCATTTTCAAGAAAACAGACTGTTTCTTTAAATATGAACTTTTCTTCACAGATTTATGACATTGATAAGCTAGTTATTTAGCTTACCAGTCTGTACTTTTAAACAGAATAGCACCAGATGTTATGCCAAATGCTTTACGGTATGAGTTGTGGATATTATGTGATGGAAAATGTCATACTCCCAAACCATATCGGATCCAAAAGAAAGGTACACAACCACTTTACAAACTTCAAAAGAAGAAAATGAGAGTAATATACTACAGCACTGTGCAAATGAGTATGCTCATTGGAGAATTCCAGTTCATGATCATTCAGCTGAAGTTGCACATGTACACTAGTTACAATGGATGCTTTAAATAAATAAATTTTCAGTATATTTTGTTTTTGCATTCTGATTCTAATCCATACGGATCATGCTCTGTGCGACGAAACTTTTGACCAACTGAAAAATCGGGTTAGTAACAAAAATAAATGCATCTTGTTCAGATGTAAAGTCATATAGATTACACATTTTACGCCCAAATTACTCTTTTGCTACTTATAATAGCAATAATTACACTTATACCTGTCGTTAGGCTGGCATGTATGCTTTTCATCCCTTGGATTAGTAGGACATAAATGAAAATGGTGCTCCTCAGATAGCCAATATAGCCATCATAAAAGCTTTTTCAAAATCATATTATCATGTTACGTAACAAGGCTCGTAGAAAGTAACTAAGAAAAGAGTGAAGCCAACAAGCTTTGTATATTTAAACAGAATAATTTATTTCCCTAGAAAACACGGTAAAAATGTGAAAAAGGACTTACAGTTTGTGAATATAATCCAAAAAGCTATCCTGGAATTTAAAAATATAAGTCCTATCACTAAAACGTTCTAATTCAATCCAAGTTAGAATCCCGACGACGTTCCAAGATGGAGGACGATGACGTCAGATGAAGTACTTGTACGAAAGGTCAACAGTTCCTCGTTGAATCACAATTTATAATGTTCTAATTTAGAAATCCAAAATAAATTTCCTTACCTTAAATATTTAAAGCATGTTTTTTGTTTTCTAATTTCGTGGTGTTTGTTTTTATTTTTGTAATCATATCATTATATATGTTTTTATGTGTTGTCAAATGTTGCAAAGCGCTTAGAGCTTCTAAAGTTTAGGCGCTATACAAAGTCCTCATTATTATTATTATTAAATGTCTTTGTCCAAGAATTTTGATGAAGAAGAGTATTTTCCAGGTTAATAAATTATTTTAAATAAAGAAACTCAATTTAAAACGGCACCAACAGAAATACCTTCTACCTGAAGGTATTATTTACGACTGACAGAAAAATACTAAGAATGCGTTATTTAAACCCAGCTAAAACGTCATTTCAGACCCGCGTGATGGGTCACGTGGTCACTAAATCATCGAACAGTGCATTAAAAAAATGCAATTTTACATGTAGGCCAGAATAGCCCTATCTAAAAATCAGATTCTCACGCTGAAAATAAGTAAAAAAGAAAGGCTGTTTACGACATGGCTAACACGTGGGCCAAACATGACCTTGGTAATAACCAATCGTTTTCACTTGATGTTTACAAAATCTATGAACGAAAGTGAGCAATAAATAGTGCTTAAGTCATATTTCTGCATTCTAATTAGACTGAATATTTCAAAAAAAATCAAATCCCGTGAAAATAATCATTACAATAAGATGTAATGAAACAAAAATAAAAAAATGAATTTAAAACTAACACACAAGTAATTAAATTACATATTCGTAACAATCAATACTACGAGTGCCAAGTGGTCAAACTAGCGAGCCTTTACTGATCACAGCCATCTCATCCCTGTCTGTGTGGGTTCGAGTCTCAAACTCAGCTAATGTAGGTATGAGAGAAAACTGCCATTAGATTCTCGTGGGTCGGTGGTTCCTACCAGGATTCTCCTTGGATTCCTCCTCCAACAGTTATACTGGCCGTTGTATATAGTCTATTTTGCGTTCAGAAATTACATTAAGCCCCCAAAACAAAGTCAGCAACTACTCCTAAACGTATGGTATCGACATAAGGTTTTCACTAAAAGACTTCTTACAATAATCAATGTGGTCCTAAATTAAAATGGGTTAGATATCACACTACGTACGTCAAATATGGCTGATAATGTGCCAATTTTGAAAATGTTGTTGTTGCTACTTTTCACTAAAATGCATCAGGGATCAAACCAACCTCAAAATAAAAATAATAAAATTTCTTTATGCATACTCCAATTTCTGAATACATTCCGAAAAACAATCTCTCAATCGCCATCTTTTTGTAATAAACAAGCTCCATCTTCAACGATTTTTTTTACTGACTTGTTAATTTTAGTGATGCCCACACATCTTCCTCTTACAATGAATTTAAACAAAATGCCGTACAAGCTATAAAATTGTTTCAAACTATCTGGAGCGTGCAAACATTGCTCATAACTGCAACAAAATGCATAAAGAAATAATGAAACCATGAAAACCTTCATCGGAGACGCTTAACTTCCGATATACGGTGTACTGGTGTTTTGTTACTTTCTATTCAGGAAAATATGTTCAGATTAAAGTAAATGGAAAAATGTACGCCCGGAAATTTCAACAAGAAAAGGTAAATCCGGTTGATTAAAAAACGGATTCCCGACCAAAAACCGGAAAAGTCCTATCCCTGTGTATTGTCTAGTTGGTCTTAAATACAAATAGTGCTGCTCTGTCACTACTAAGGCCACCAAGGCAGCTTTCTTGCAAATATTGTAAGTACTTCTCCAGTAGACTTTCACTAAAAGACTTCACATAATTCTTCTTTGACATTAAATGCAAATGATGGCTTTTGGACATCCACTCTTGAACATCTTGATATCAATACACTTCCTGAATGGATGATCCTAACAATATAGGGTTTTCACTATAAATACTTAATAGGACATCTAGCTGGCCCTTAAAAAACTGACCTAACTGAGACTGCAGTCCAGTCAAAAGTCATTGCGTGCAATTTTGGACATCGCCGAGTATATGAACACTGAGAATTTTACATATGTTACGACCATGTAATTTAATTACTTGTGTGTTAAAATTTGAATTCTTTGGAACAGTACAGTACAAATTGTGGTTCAACGTGAAATTCTGGACATTTATGTAAAGACTTCATCTGACGTCATCATCCTCCATCTTGGAACCAACTTTAGATTCAAATTAGATTCAGTTAGAACTGTTTATTGATAGGACTTATATATTTTCACAATTCTAGGACAAATGTTTGGATTTTCTTCGCAGATCGTACGTCCTATTTCATATTTTCACCTTTTCACCGTGTTTTCTAGGGAAATAAATTATTTTTGTTAAAACGTACAAAGCTTGTTGTCTTCACTCTTTTCTTTTGTTACTTTAAACGAGCCGATACGTAACACATATAAAAGTGAATTTTGAGCAGACATTGTATATAATTCTATTCCAATAAAAACAATTTAGTAAGTAGTATGACTTGGATTTTAAGGCCAAATATTTTGATTTGAGGTTTGAACTGTTCTGGTATATGAATATCATAACACAAACAACGATGAATGCATTTTATCATTAAACTAGGTTTGTTGATGTATCTGAAGAACACATTGAATGATACCACTTAGATAGCTTTGCTATTGTCCCTAAATGTATTACTTACAGATTTAAGCGAACTTAGCCGTGGGCTTATAAGTTTACACTGAGACATGTTCAGAGAGTTTCTGTCAATGGTATCAAGTTCAAGGTCAAAAATCATGAGAAAGGATTTTGGCCTTTCATTTACACGTGACTATGTCCATGTTAACTGAGAATAAATTATATTTTTGTTATCAGATTTGTTAAGTTGCAGTTTCTCGAGAATATCTGAGATGGATGCAAAACTGAGTAGTTAAAAATAATAAACAGTTTTAACTTTGATTCCTGGTAATTCATTTTGGTCAATACGGCATCATTTCCTTCACGGGATTCTGACTTTTAATAAATTCCAATGATTTCAATCGATATTAAAAAATCAAAATGTTGCCTAGGTTATATTAATAAAACTCCATCCATTTGCTGTTACATATTTTTCAAAAGAAATTCCGAATGTTTTAAATGGAGGACAATAAATAAAAGTAATTTTGTTAATTTATAAATTAATAAAATAAATGATGATACAATGATACATGCATTTTTAGATTAATAAACACACCCTGTTTCAAAATATGTATGTCATAGTAGTATTTTGATTAAAATCTACATGTATGATTACAGACAGAGACAATGTACAGGAACGGTAAGTATGCAAGCAGAAGTCAAACTTGCATTGCCACAACTTAACACTTTCAATTTTCACTATTGGTGAAACGATGCATATCTGCCACTTAAAAATATGATTCACGATACACAACCTATCATATGACACATTAACTAAAACTGGGCTGCCACAAATTTACCTCCTTTCCTTTTCGCCGAGTGAGACAAAAACATTTATTTTAGTATAAGGGTCTTTATCAGCCTCAATACATTCCAAATGATGGAAGGTTTTTGTTTTAGCTCTTTGGAACGGCTCTGTGGATCAAATACGCCCTAACCTGTCTCAACACAAATAACGGCACAAAGTCATCAACAATATAGTGGCACTGTTCCGCCAAAACAGGACTCTGCCATGCGTCTCAGATTGCAACATGTCACTACCACAGTTAATCTTACTATTTAAGCCAAAAGACGGAAGGTCTTTGTCCGGTTTCCTTATTGGTACTTCATACATTCATGTCACTTAACTCAACCGGTGCCCAGTTTAACCCATCCGTACACACATGGTAGGGAGTACTTGCGTTCTCATGTCTTTGCTACTCAAAGAGAACACTTGCTTAGTGGTCAAATCCAGTCACGACGATGTGAGGGCATGGTAGACAGCTCCTTTAGTTTTTCCAGTTTCAGTACAGATTCTACAAGAGGCGTCAACGTTGCCAAGTTCATTTAAATACAACAAAGTATGCTGACAAGCTCTATCATCTTTGCTAGATCTCACTGACAAGAGAAGATTCTGCCTTCCTAGAATAATTGAGGAAATCTTTTGCTTGATACCACCAGAGTTTCGCTCTCCTCTTCCGTTTCCATCAACAGCTTGGCCGAAAATTCACACATCTATTGACATTCTAATTAATAGAAACTAACCCTGCCTTCAACTGTTATCACTGTCGGGTCGAACGGCTGACTTGGAGAGCTTTACATATAAATAGCAGCAATGAGAATGGTGAAACCTCCATCAGTAAGCACCTCAGATGCCATCTTGCGTGGTGCAGTAGTGACCAATTTTGTAGAGTACATAGCCTATAAACCACTACCAATACAAGGAATTTGTGTTGTAGGATACAATAGTCCTGTTCTCTCATTATTAGTCCCTGCTATTTAAATGGGACTGCATGAGGTCAATAACGAAGCCGATCCTGCCTAGAATGTTGAATTATGGGCCAGCTTATATTGGTCAAAATCCGTATGCCATCCTGACATCAATGCACTCAGATACCTTTTAGGCTCAATCTATACACATTGCCGCACGTCACCTAACTTGCTCCATGGTTATTTATGTTATGGTATCTGCTTAATATGGGCGTGTATCGGGGAAAACAGCCACGTGGATTCACTACAAGTTAAAAGTCAGGTTTCTTGAGAATCAATGTGGATAAAAGCACAGAGAAGATGATCGTTCCGCACCTTTTCCTCTACATGCAATCAGATGTAGATAGCGGATAGTAGATACAGAACCCAACCTAGCTTTCAGATATACCTGAAGGGAATAACGCAGGATCGTCTATTGAATATAAATATTATAGACAGAGAGCGATATGGAAAGCATTCCATTGGTGGAAGGGGAATCTAAATGGAATGACATTCGCACTCTGTGCGACATCTCCACTGGTGAATTTTCTCTCAGTAGGCAAGAGCGAATGAAGTTCCCAAACCCATGTGTTCGTCTTTGTGATTTTCTAGGTTGGTATCTTCAATGACGAATTCATGGAAAAGTTCGTCATATTCCAGGCAGGATACAGATATTAGTGAACTTGATGTCCCAGAAGAATCAACTAATACCAGAAGAATTGAAAATTTGTTTGGCATCTCCCGTCGTGCTGCCAAGAGTTAGCTGGAGAGGGGAGTTTCCGATTAGGCTCCTAAATCGTCATATTAACCACTATGTATCTGCGTTAGGATTGTTCTGTTGACACTTTCAGAAGTTGATCTGTATCGCAATGCAATGTAAATGTCAGTCTGTGTAGAGAAACCCTAAAAACAATCTGTGATTTGGAGAGGCATGCACGTGACAGGTATTTTCTATCTTTAATATAACTACAACCTTGAATATGTTGACTCGGATTTTCTCATTTGTTTTTTGGGAGGCAGTCATCACACACAGTCCGAGACCTAACCGACTCCAAATCAGAATTACCAATTTTCAGTTCCCAAACCCATGTGTTCTTCTTTGTGAATTTCTAAGTTGGTATCTTCAATGACGAATTCATGGAAAAGTTCGTCATATTCCAGGCCGGATACAGATATTAGTGAACTTGAAGAATCAACTAATACGAGAAGAATTGAAAAAGGTTCCGAAAAAAAAACAGTTTCAAAAATTATTTGCCATCAGTATCTATATAGAAATGGCAAATTTTAAAGCGCAATAACTTGATCAAAAGTGAACCCAACAAGATCAAACCTTGTAAAGAAATATTTGTGTGCAAGTCAAACAAAACTACTTCTATTTAGTGATATGTAAAGGTTGCAGAGTTTTAGTGGCTGCTATAAGTGTGAATGGACGGTCATATAAGATGATTACTATAGAACTCCTACATCTTAATGCAGGGTTTAATAATTGCTACTTTCATTTCACAGTAATATGTGAACTGTATTGTGCAAAGGTGGCCGAATTTTAGAGGATATATGCAGTGTGAATGGACGGTCAGAAAAGTTGATTACTATAAGACTCCCACATCTTAACGCAGGAATGTAATTATCGTTTTCATGCCAGGGTGAAATGTTAGCTGTATTGAGCAGTCACCTGTTTGCAGCAATAAATATTACAAGGTCCCCAAAACCCAAACAGTAGAGAAATAAACCTCTGTTGAGCAAGCAAAACTTTTAGAGGTTATTTTTCTCAGTTACCAGTGAAGGCTGCTTAAAATAGGCATGTCAGTCTTCAGAGTTACTTGTACAAAATGAAATTCATCAACCAACCAGAAAATCCATAAATTTTATACTACAAAGGTATGGACAGACATTAACTGTTTAAGAGTGAATTGTACAAAATGATATTCATTACCAACCAGGCCATCCATGACACAACACCTCAAGAACATTAATATGTAAAACAACAATGCTACCAGAGTAACTGATGCCATAAACATATATATTTATTGCCCACACTGAACTTGGCTAAAATTATATTTCTTGATTTTGAATTAAAATTAAAATTAAAATGTGCACATGTTTGTATTTGTTGCGATGTGTTCACATGCAGAAATCTGCACACTATACTATGTTAAATTTACTTTTGTAAGATACTGGTATTGCAAATCTACACATAAATTGACACCTGTTACAACCGCTCCGGTGGCCTAGTGGTTAGAGAGTCCGCCTCGGATGTTGGAGGTCGCGGTTTCGAACCCCAGCCGAGTCATACGAAAGACTTTAAAAAATGGTACTAACAGCTGCCTCGCTTGATGCTCAGCATTAAGAGGTTAGTGTTAGGACTGGTCGGCATGGTGTCAGGATAATGTGACTGGGTGGGACATCGTACTACATGTCTGCGGCATGATGCCCCAGTGCTAGACATCACTATAAACTGTCACACTGCAGACATCATAGCGATTCGACTGGAAAATTGTTAAAGCTCCGTTAAAAATCTAAATCACACACACACACCACCTGTTACATGTACAATCCCATTCACAGGACAAGACCTACATGCATGTGTATATAAATGAACATGTGTATGCAAGCTAGTGGGTGTGAATGGGGGAGGGGAGGCTATAAGCACACAAACCTGAGCTGATGTCAAGGAGAGGTGACAATGCTGTTAAAATGCAATGGTGCAATAGTGAAACAAAATCTCGGCAGGCACTGGGAATATTGCTCAGACTTAAAATTGTGTTCACAATAACCCAGTTTATAAAAGTGTACATGAATATACTTCTTCATTGTGTTAACAAGCATATGCAACCAGATGCCTGCAATATCACACCAAGGAAATGGGGGTTAAACGCCTTTCTCAAGGATACACATAAGCATCTAACTTGAGATGGTCTAAACCCATGGAATACAAGCCTAGCATGCTACCATCTGAATTATCACAATTTCCAGATCCAAACAAAGCAAGAAATATGACCCCAGAATGGTGACAGCCTCATCCAGTCAGATGCAAGTTCACATTATTGTACATGGGTCTCACTCATTATTGATCTCAGCAAAGATATAAATAAATGAGCTCATATTCCAAGTTTAATCACGCACAACATAAACAATAGTTCAGAAAGAGATAAATTGGAGGAACTTATAGTAATATACAAAAATGTCCACGCAGATACTATTCATTGGCAAAGACTATATTTTAGTTTATAGATTGTGATGTGAATGTGTTTTAAATGATCTACAAATATAAACAAAGGACAAACATGTATATACAGAATATGTTTATTCAACACTTGATTACACATATACTAATTCCAGTATATATTAAATCACACTCAAATAAAAACAAATATCATACATTTGAGTTGGTGTAAATTATCAGGCACCATTTGTACTTAACATTGCGCATGTCTATGTTCAAACAGGGTTTTCAAAATTTTAGATTAGGTTAAATAACTTTAGACTTGGAATGGATCAGATTTGAGGAAGGCTTGGATTATTATATAATAACTCAAGAATAGACAAACAACCTAAACAGTTACTGGTTCTACAAGTTGGAAACTTTAGAAACATTTGTAATCTTTTCCACTATTCCTACATCTGCCAAACCTTCAGTTACTGTCAACATTAAAGAAAGATAGTGTAAATTCTCAATTGGATCAGAAATTTAGTGAAACCAGGGTGTGTCATACATTTAAATTCCCAGATGTGCTTTTCTGATTGCAGAGTAATCAAAAACACAGGAAGCTGCCACACTGGATATCAACATTGGTCAATTTAGACACTGAACAATCGACGTGGATACTGGTAGTAGGTAACCAATATAACAGGATGGACTTGCTTTGTTTGTATAATTTATATTAAAAATTATAAAACCTTTAAAAAATTTACCAAAAATTCTAAACAATCTCAGCCGTTTTTTTTTAAAGACATGTTATATAATCACACAAAAAATAATCTTGACATGAATTCAGTGTAAAACAAAATTGAATTTCAACATTATCACAATGTCAACATTTATTACATTTGTCACACAGTCATTTAATAAGTAGCATTTGCAAAGGTCACTTAAATCATACTTAAATTTCTAATAAATTGTGAAAATTCCAATCTCTGATTCATTTTTAACTACTCAATCATAGATCAATTTCAGTGATTTCCCTTTCATCTGCTAATTATTGAATCAAAAATATTGGGTCCGAAAAATAGAAAAAAGAATGCTGTGTCCCTGCTATACTTATTCTTTCGTTATTGACACATTTATTTATGCAATTATAATAACATTTTATGTTGGTAAAACATGTTCATATATTACCAGCAAAGACATGGCTTTTACACGAGTCTCATGCTGCATTCTGTCCTTTTATTTAAAATATAATTTTAATAACATGTATTTATTTTAAATAAAATAAGAACCTCAAGTGGTTAGGTCACAATTATTATTGACACTGATTCTCAATAATTCCATCAATGAATAAAGTGATTATATTTCCAATGTGTGACTAAATAAATCTACCAAGAATGATTAGATGAGTATCAATTAGTATGTATCACTATTCTGGTTACAATGTGACAAATAAATCCAAGAAGAACAATTGTAATTCTAAAAGTATATGTTTATCTATTCTAGTGACACTGACTAAATAAGTCTACAAAGAACAATTAGAAGAGTTCATAATTTGTATGCATCACTCTTCTGGTGACAATGTGACTAAATAAATAAATAAATAAATAAATATATATATATATATATATATATATATATATATATATATATATATATATATTCTTTAGACAAAGCAGATGAAAAAATTACCAAGAACAATTAAAAGTGTAACAATTTATATGAATCGCTATCACTATTCTGGTGATAATGTGACTAAATAAATCTACAAAGAACAATTAGAAGAACAGTACTTAGCTTTCATTTGAATTGATAAAACCATCATCTTGGCATTCTTAAAACTTTCTGAGCTCCAGACTCGAACTCCAAATTATGATTTCATTGTAATATGCTAGTAGACAAGAAAAGTTAAAAACAGTGGCAAATAGATACAGTTATCAAACATTGCATAATTTTATTCTACGATTAATCAAGCAAACTTGTTCTTACAAAATTCAACTGGAAACACTTAAAAAACATAATATAAATGTTATTACTACATGATGAATCATCCAAAGTTCATCCCAAAATGGCAAAGTTATTATTAGTTTTAAAAAGTATTAACACTTACCAAACATTGTATATGTATAAATGTTATTACTACATGATGAATCATCCAAAGTTCATCCCAAAATGGCAAAGTTATTATTAGTTAAAACTGAAGTTCACTGGCAAGTATTTACACTTACCAAATATTGTATAACTGGTATTATTAAATGATGAATCATCCACAGTTTGTCTCTCCAAAGTGGCACACACTCTGTTATTATTAGTTAAAAGTTAAAATTCACTGGCAAGCATTTATATTTAGCAAACACTATATAGCTGTTATTATAACATGATGAATCATCCAGTTTGTCTCTCCCATTTTCACTTGCAAATATTTACACTTAGCAAACATCGCGTAACTGTCATTATTTCATCATGAATCCCAAGTTCACGGGCAAACATTTACACTTAGCAAACATTCCATAGCTATCATTATTTTATGATGAATCACCCACTGTGTTCCTCTCAAGTTCAATATCTACACTCTGCAATCACTGTATAACTGTCATTATTAACATGATGTATTATACATGTGTTTGTCCTTTTGAAATTCAATGGCTTACGTTCAATGTCAAATATTTATGCTTTCCAAACACTGTAGAATAGTACTACTGCATGATGAAATGATGAATCACATTTTCCAAATGCCTGTGACAAATCCTGTTAAAACTTGAAAAGTACTCAAGCAACACATGCCGTTTTGATGGTTTCTAGGTACTTACATATTAAAGTCAGCTGCATCACACCAAGTAAAAGTAGTGCTTATCATGTAACAATGTGAAATTCATGATATTGCTGGCTTCTAGATAGTTGTTAATGATAATAACATGACAAGAACAAGAGCATCATCTGGTCTGTGGTAAAATCATTATTCTGAAACACCATCCAATAATAGCTAAGAGTTCATGAATTTCACATAAGCCTTAAAATTACATGTGTAGATGTATATAGAGAAATGATCATTAAGCACAATTTCAAATGTACGAATACAAGAGCAGTTGTCGCAGTAGTAATTACATACCATGATAAAGCATACATTAGACTAACTTAATACAGTATGAATTTAATGAGTAATTTGGGCACAAATTAAAAATGCTTTAAGTACAAATCTGAGTACAAATTAAATCATGGGCTTACAATTGAAAGTTTAGAACTCTACTGGACTCCTTAAAGTCTCTGTTCAAAAGTTAATACAGATGGGAGCTTACTTAGATATCACCTCATATATCTTGTAAAGTCATCCATATTTATAGTCTGAGTACACTTAGATATATGAGTACACTTATCATCCTGTATATTTCACTGATGTCTCTCTATGGTTATTAAAATTATCAAACTTTTGAGTCTGAGTGCATTTATCCTGTATATTTCACTGATGTCTCTCTATGGAAATTAAAGTTATCAAACCTTTGAGTGTGAGTACACTTATCATCCTGTATATTTCACTGATGTCTCTCTATGGTTATTAAAATTATCAAACTTTTGAGTCTGAGTGCATTTATCCTGTATATTTCACTGATGTCTCTCTATGGAAATTAAAGTTATCAAACCTTTGAGTGTGAGTACACTTATCATCCTGTGTATTTCACTGATGTATCTCTCTGTGGCTATTAAAGTCATCACATTTTACAGTTTGAGTACACTTGGATATTATCCTTTATGTCTAACTGCTGTAGTTTTATGGCTTCTAAGATATCCAACTTTAGAGTTTGAATAGACTTAGATATTATTATGTATATCCCACTTCTGTAACTTTACAGTTACAGTCATCAACATTTAAAATCCAATTAGAAATTAATTCTTTAACCGTTTGTAACAGTTATGCCTTGATCTGGCATATATCTGACGTCGACAGATTACAAGTATTATAAGGGAAGATTAGACATTTATCAGTTTTACATCTAGGCTATAACTGCATGCATGTCTGATGACAATAGATGACACCTATCATAAGGGTCTTCAAACATTTAATAGCCACTGTGCAAATAAAAATGGCGGATTTAGCATGGGATCTAGAAACATTAGCATGCCCAAAATTAGAATCAACTCAAAATTCTGATGTATGATTAATGTGATGTCAGCCATTCAGATGTTAACTGTTTGTGAGTCTGAAACACAACAATAGTAAATGTTTACAGTCCGAGGTTGCATCAATGTCTGAATCACATTATCTCTATTTAAGACGTGTTAAAAATTGATTAGGGTCAAATTAAATTATAATTAAAATTAAATGTTTGTATTTACACTAAAATTAATGCAAATCGGTTTTAAGTTTCACTATGGCAATTACAGCTGCTTCTTGTTATCTTTCAATTTGACTTTATTTTATATGTGAAATGGAATTATAGACATTAGGGAGAAAAAAATAACAAAAAAAGGATACAAAATATAATATAGGATTATAATGGTTTCACAAAGGATTTAATGAAATATGAGATAAACATATGTATATGCATATCATACATAACATTATGTAAGGTAGAAAAATAAACACAGTAATATATGATGTATAGATACAAAGTGCAGACAAAGGGATTAAGTAAACATTACCCACAAAAAGTAAAATTTTGATCATTACAGCTATTAATTTTAACTAAAAAGTGCCTTGAAGGTGAGATATTCAATTTTTTTCCTGTTAAAGTGAATGAATAGCATCTGAAGATTAAATCAGTGATAATATCAAACTGAAAATCTAGATAATATCTTCCATTCTGCATGCATAAATAATTAAAAATTAAGTTATCAAGAAAATCAAAATAAAATAGTGTATCCATGACCTGATTACAAACAATATAATTGTATCATGTTTTAGCATTCACAATCAACATGAATTCAAAAACAGATGATGAACATGAATGAATTAATGAAAATAAGTTTACAAAGGGATACTAAACATCTTAGGTATGTGTACATTAAAAAGCACACATATTTTGTAAAATACCAGTCAATGGATAATTACAAGAATGCCTCTATTGCTGAAGTTCCTGTCAGAATTATGCATAGTTCAACATATATAATTCATGCATCTGACCTTCCATTATAACAAATGATACGATTCAGCCCATCCAGATGTATACATCAAGTGTACATGATCAATGATCTGTTCATATGACTTTTCAATGTAACAAATAATTGCATTTGTGTAATTGTGTGCATCTAAAGTGCATTCACAAATGATCTGTCCTCTAATACAACAAACTATAACAAATAACATGACCTATGTAGCTCTATGCTTTTATTATGAATCCTCGATGATCTAGCTATATGACCTTTCATTCGAATATATAATAGTCATGTTTGGCTGAATATTATCTAATGCGTATCAGCTCAGTGTATACAAGATATTTTGTAAAACCACATGAGCAAGATCCATGCATGCCAACCCCTACTTTGCAAATGGACTAAGTACTCATGAATATGCCACTGAAAGGTCAAAGAGCAAGGTCATTCTTGTTGACCTACAGGCAGTTGCTTTTTTAAGTTGACCTGCAATCGGGTACAATACATGTATAAAAAAACAAACTGCTCACCAATTTGTCCGACAAGAAAGCAACATACACAAGGCAAGAAAACAACATACCTAATCCACAGGGTGACCAACAATCAGGTAGAATACCTATATACAGAAAATAATGTTGAATACCTATATATAGAAAATAAGGTAGAATACCTATATACTGAAAACTAGGTAGAATAGAATAACTGCATACAAAAAACAAGTTAGAGTACCTATATATAAGAAAACAAGGTAGAATACCTATATACTGAAAATAATGTTGAATAGCTATATACAACAAATATGGTAAAATACCTATATTGATTACCTATATACAGAAAATGAGGTGGAATACCAATATACAGAAAAAAGGTAAAATACATGTATACAGAAAATAAGGTAGAATACCTATATACAGAAAATAAGGTGGAACACCTATACACAGAAAATAAGGTAGAATACATGTATACAGAAAATAAAGTAGAATACCTATATACAAAAAATAAGGTAAAATACCTATATACAGGAAATCAGATAGAATATCTATATACAGAATGTAAGGAAGAATACATATATACAGAAAGTCAGGTAAAATATCTATATACAGAAAATGCAGTAGAATACCCATATACATAAAATAGATAGAATTCCTACATACAGAAAATGAGGTAGAATACCTATATATACAGAAATTAAGGTAGAATACCCATATATACAGAAAATAAGTTAGAATATGTATATACAGAAAATAAGGCAGAATACCTATATACATAAAATAAGGAAGAATACCTATATACATAAAATAAGGCAGAATACCTATATACAGAAAACAGGTTAGAATACCTATATACAGAAAATAAAGTAGAATACATATATACAGAAAACAAGGTAGAACACCTATATACAGAAAATAAAGTAGAATACCTATATACAGAAAATTAGGTAAAATACAAATTATACAGAAAATAAGGTAGAATATCTATACATGGAAAATAAGGTAGAGTACCAATATGAAGAAAAAAGGTAGTTTACATATATACAGAAAATAAGGTAGAATACCTATATACATAAAATAAGGTAGAATACCTATATACATACAATAATGAAGAATACATGTATACAGAAAACAAGCTGCTCATTATTAATTTGCGTAGATCTTGTTCCTTTTCAAATGCATCCAATATTTTAATAATATAAGAATATTTAACGCGTCCAATGCAAATATGATCAGAAAAAAGATGCTAGATTAATAACAAGCCCAGCCAAACAGTTAAAACTTGCATTAAATATTACATGTGAATTTCAATGATACTCAGAATCAAATAAGATCTTGATTACATATGAGCCTGTTTACCATGTTTGATTAAAATCCTATTAAAAATACAGTCTTCTGAATGGTAGAAAAGCTTCAGATTAGGATATCTTATAAATATATGAATAGGGATCAGGCATAAAAAAAACCATGAGGCCCATGAAGATTTACCAAACTTTTCAGTTGACCATTTCACTCAGCAGGCTTATGTAGTGTTATACAAAGCATGTCCTATATAAACTACTTAAATCACAAATTTTAGATCATATCAATTTTGTTTCAATTTTAATATATTTTGTAAAACAATTCTTTTTTCAGAGAATGGCATAATTAATATATACAGTTTCCTACTTATAACTTAACTTGTCCATGATGAGGCTGATTACAAAGCCGATAGATAAATATATTGCTTTGAGAGTGATAACATCAACAGCCAACCAGACACATGATCACCTCATTAACATGCATCGACCTCAGTTATTGTCTGAAACTGTCCAAGATCTTGATAATATAAGCACATATTAAAATTCTGATCAAAACAAGATAACAAACTCAGCCAATCATGTGCCAGATCACTTAATAAATATTCATGGGCCTTGCTCATTATTCAAATAGTCCAAGACCTTGATGCCAGATGCAGATATTCCAAGTTTTAAAACAAGAGTTCCAAAGAGAATTTCTTGGAATTCAATACAAAACCATTTCTTTATTTAAAGTCTTGAAAGAATATCTAATATTCTTCAGCAATAACAAGATTTTCAAATTAGCTACTGTTGTGGCTATATTAGATATAAAGTTTGCTCCATTTTCAATTAGGACCAAATCATTAGAAGTCTTTGTATGAAACACCATGATGACATTGACTATCCATTGTACACAAGGAGTGGCGATAACAGGAATTTTAAGATTCCCATGGTAGCAGCAATATTATATTTTCAAGCAGCACTATTTTCATTTAGGACCATCAAGATCTTGGCACACATGTGTGTGTAAAGTTTCAAGGCAATCATCCAAGTAGTTTAGGAGGAGTTGCAATAATAGACATGTGCTAATGGACAGACAGGTGATGAACAACAGACAACAGACAATAGATGGATGATAGACAACAGACAAAACAGGAACCCCTTCATTACTATATGTATACATTGCTCACAAGAATAATGTAAAAGAAGAAAGCATGTATATCTTGACGAAAAAAAATTTTTGATTGGAACTGTGGTGCCCAGAATGATAATAAAGCCAATCCAAGATCACTTCATTAATACACATAGATCTTGCTCTTTACTAAAATTGCCCATTATCATGATGATAGAAACATGTACTCCAAGTTTGGTCAATTTAATCAGATCTGAAATATGGCTTTGAAGAAGGCAACAAGCTTAATTAGGCAATCAGATGCAATATTAACTTAATAATGTAATACATCTCACTCATTATCAAACATGTCCAACAAGCTCATCCAATGATATGCAAGATCACATTAATAATGAGATGCATCTCCCTTATTATCAGACATGGCAAGCTGATCCAATCAGATGCAAGATCACATTAATACAGTTATGCATCTCACTCATTATCAAACATGTTCAACAAGCTGGTTCAATCGAAAAGCAAGAACACCTAATTAGTATATAATATGATATAAACTTATGTTCCAAGTTGGATCAAAGTGAAGCACAAATATGGCTGCCATAATCATAACCAATATGATGATGCAAGATCACCTAATTAATACAAGTTAATCTCTCTCATTATCAAACTTAATGAACATCTTAATTATATAAACTTATTTTCCAAGTTTAATTGACATCAGATCATAAATGTGGTCCCTTAATTGTTAATAAGGTTAGATGACCACACCATTAATATGCATGGCTGTCACTCATTGTTAAACTCATCAGAGAAATTGGTGCTATAAACCCATATTCAATTCCAAATTTATTGAAATATTTTAACAGACAGCAATATCAAGCAGTATCTGATACACAACTGACAATATTCAATTGATGCAAGGCCACTGCATAAACTCACAAAAACTTACTGCCATGTAAGCTAAAATAACTTTATGAAGATAAAAAGTGTTACATATATATATATATATATATATATATATATATATATATATACAGCACTTCAAGAAAAAGATAACATTGCAGAGATTTTATAATTCTGTACAATGGATACAACTCCATTAATCAATACAACATTTAGGAAAATACTAATTCCAAAGAGTGACTCTCGCTTCATTTCTTAAATGTCCAATATATATTGTATTAATATCAGAAGTCTTTCCAGCTGATCAATTGAACCACTTTTTGCTTGTGGATATTAAGAAATCTGCAGAAACTTAGGCTTCTTTTGACCATTCCTTATGTCCATGAACATTAAGGAAGATGAGCGATGAGCATGGTAAGTCCTCATTCAACAATCATCATTCTATTCTTTGCACATCAGTATGAATTGGTGTCAGATAAATGTGGAGATTAAAGTAATTAAAACATATCTTTCCCTTAAATAGGATCCACATTATTTGAATTACCGAATATAGTGGACAGGCAGAAATTTGCTTCTTTCAAATAAAAAAGATATTCTAGACAGAAGAAAATTTGTTGGTTTTGCATGGATTTTCTGAAGGCATGGCTCTAACCCCTTTTAAGCAGTAAAACTGTCATCAAAAGCAATCGATTGAATTTTTATTTTTCCCCTATCTTTACCACTTGTGTAAATTAAGGGGACAGTACAATCTGTCAAGCAGAAAATGGTATGTTATGATATATCATCAATTTAACAGTATTTACAGTGTCATAAATATCCCAAATTCGAGTTTATTATATCATTAAATAAATTTGTGATATCATACATTCAGTTATCTCATATCAAACATAAAATGAAATAATAAATATAAATCCATGTTTTTATAATATAAAAAACTTAATTTTTTGACAAAAGCAAATATACAACAGAAACAAAATTGAGTTTATGGCATCACAAAGTGTACATCATTAAGTAAGACAGCACCACATTCACATAAATAACTTGCAATTTATGCAGGTAATGATCTGAAGGGTAGGGTGGGGCCTTATACCAGTGTCATATATATCATACGTATTTATATATGTTGACATATATGATATTAATCTCTCTCTCTCTTTCTCTCTCTCTCTCTCTCTCTCTCTCTCTCTCTCTCTCTCTCTATATATATATATATATATATACTACATTTCTTAAAGATATTTAAACAGTGCAACTTAGTTAATTATAATTACCAAATTCTGTTCGGTTAGTAAAAAATATCGCAGAATATCCTTCAGTTTAAACACCAATGAAACACATGCTGTATTAAATGAAAAATACACTTTGAAGAATTACTAATTAGGTAGTACCTATAATTGATATTGGGTGGAGTGAATGAGAAGAAAAGTGATCAAATGAAGATAGCTGGACATGAATGTGCAGATTTTTTAGGTTTTGAAATAAATTCATAATTCGACATGTTCAAAAACAATATACCAGGTGTTTTATAATCCAGAGTCTGTTTTAATTAGTTACTCTAAGAGATATCAGCTTTTCTGCTAAACATTTGTAAACCCATCTGTTATGTGTATGTAATTTCATTAATTGTGTGTCAGTTTTAAATTTCTTCTTTATTTTATTTTTATTTCATTACATGTTATTGTAATGATAACTTTATTCACTGGATTTGACTTTTTTCAGAAAATTCAGTTTTCTGTTTTGACCTGATAAACACGCAGTTCGTTGCTACATTGCATTTTTAGCTGACCTAGTTCCTGACCTTGATTCAGAAATTGGTAAACACAGAATGAAAATCATTGGTCGTAATCAAGGTCATACTTAGCTTGCGTGTCAACTCAACAATCGAACCCATATAGCCTACGTGCTAAATCACATTTTTTACTGCATTGTTCGAACTAAGTGACCACGTGACCACACCATGTGATCTAAAATTGAGGGTTAAAACAGATGTTTTGTAGTGGATTTAGTCAGTCGTAATTTACACCTTCAGAACTCAAGGTGTTTTTAATGTTGATGACAGTTTGATTTAAAACAGGATATAGAAGATGTCATCGCCTTCCATATTGGAACTTCATCGGGATTCGAACTTTGATTCATTTAGAACTTTTTAGTGATAGAACTTATATTTTTAAATTCCAGGATTAGTTTTTGGTTTAGATTCATAAACCATAAGTCTTTTTTCATATTTTTACCTTGTTCTCTAGGGAAATAAATTATTTTGTTAAAATTTACAAAGCTTGTTGGCTTCACTCCTTTCTTTGTTACTTTTGTACTAGCCTATACATGTAACACATCTCCCTTGCAGAATGGTGTATTAAAAGAAATGTTTTTTGTATGTTAAGCCAGAATCCACATCACAACATGAAACTTCTACTCATAAGTCAAGCAAAGAGAAAGACTTGTAAAACTGAAAGAAAGAAAGGCTGTTATCTAGGGACTTTAGCAGCCTTTTATGCTGCCTACACCCCTATGCATCCCATAAATCAGGAGAAACGTACAGTAAATTTGGCTGAAATGGAAGAAAAAAGCAGGTTGCTGAAGAATTCAGAGTCTGGTAAGGACATTATACAATCCACTCTACCCAACGGCCTGGTAATGACTTTATACAATCCACTCTACCCAATGGCCTGGTAATGACATTATGAAATCCACTCTAATCAAGTGCCTGGTAATGACATTGTGCAATCCACTCTAATCAATGGGCTGGCAATAACATAATAAAATCCACTCTAGTCAATGGCCTGGTAATGACATTATGAATCCACTCTAGCCAATATATACAGTTATATATGTAAACTGACAGGAACAGTTACAGATAGGTATTGATTTCATAATATATCAAAGAAGAGGAATTTAGTCAAATTGAACTTGTTTTATTTAAAGAATCATAAATATTTTGTAGTCTCAGGGAAATATCTCACTTGAGATCTTTGTGTTGTGCTGAGTTGAGTACCTTCATTCAGGGGATAAATTTTGTCTTTATAGTGCAAGAGTAAAGTCCCTTCAATCTAAATATTTTGTGACAGTTCATTGGCATATTTGCTTTATATATATATATATATATGTGTGTGTGTGTGTGTGTGTGTGTGTGTGTGTGTGTGTGTGTGTGTGTGTTTGGATTTGTATGGGTATAATTGATAGAAGCAATATATTTTTTCTATCTGTGAGGAGTAACAATTACTTAAATACACAGTGATCACTTAATTGTTTCTTTGCTTAATTTAAGCTATTGCTGATTGATGGTGAAAAACATGGTAGAGTCACAGATCAACTAATAAGTCCACAAGTCCACAATAAGTTCTTTATCTAAGTAAAAGTTATATCCATAAAGACCTGAAGGGGATTACTTCCATTTAAAGCAAAAACACATCTACATTCTCAAGATGGCATCTGAAATAATACCATGTAAAATTGTAATGAAAGCTTCACTAGTATATCAGTGTGGAGTTCCTCCATTGCCAAAATGTAAAACATGGCTGTAATATCCTGAATGAGGTTATTTACTCATTACCATGAATAAGTTGGTAAAATGTTACAACTTTCTGTTTAAAAGTTTTTATCCTATTGCATATGGATGTACAGATAGTTTATATGCTATTCCATATGGTTGTACAATTTTTATAAGGTATACGATATGCTGTTGCAAGCAGCTGTAGAGTTTGTATGCATATGAATGTACAGACAGCTTTTATGTTATTCCATATGAATGTACAGCTTTTATAACATGTACATACAGTTTGCATGTATTGCATATTAATGTAGAGACTGTCTGTATGCTATTGGACATCTATGCAAAGTTTTATGCTATTCCATTTGAATGTACAAACAGTTTGGTTTCATGATATATGAATCGGCGACACAAATAGGGTATTTAGTATTGAGTTTAGTGCATTGCCCAAGGACACATGGCAGCTGAACTGGGGTAATTCAGTTGTGAGATTTAAACTTATGAGCCTTGCAGATATCAAACTTGGGCTGATTCAACTGGACTTAAACTAGCAACCTTTTGTTCATGAATTTTGCATCTAACCACAGCTGCCTCCATTTGTCACACATCTTACAACATGCAGTAGTGTACATTAGACATATTCTACATCCCAAGCCTGCATAAGATAAATGTAGAGACAGAGAATTGTCTCCATTAATAACCTATTATGACATTCAGTATGACATAATCGGCATATTGTACATCTCAAGCCTGCAGGTATAACATGTACAGATGGAGAGCAGCAAAACTGTGTCCTAGTTAGCTGTACTACTCCAGTAGGAGCATACAAAGTCTGGTCAAATTACAAGATAAAAATACTGTATGACACTTGATGATCAAAAACCTCATGAATTTTAAATGTGCCACACATGCAAATACTTTCAATCTGTAACATTTACTTCATACACTTCAGTTGTATACAATTAGAGCTGGGCTTGAAATTAAAACTAATCTGCTATCCTGTTGTCTGTGATTTTCATGATGGATCACTAAAACCAAACCATCACTTATCTGTTTTTGAAAATCACCACTGGTCCCTATCATAAAATAGGTAATAATCAGTTGTGGGTTGGCATTATCTTTACTGTGACAGTTAGTACCTGCCAACATTGTGCACATGATGTGGCACATTAACTGTTCACAACACAAATAAACAATGTTTAACCACTCATCCACTCATCAAGCAAATTATTGTGATTATTGTTTAAACAGGCACCATGCACATGAATCTAGCCTGGTGTATTTCTGACATGAACTGATTTAGTTACTGATGATAACAACATGCAGTTAAATTAGATCATAATAATTGCAAATATGATCAGGAGAAGAAATTAAGAAAGTACCATAAATGTTAGAAAACTGAAAACAAAATGGCTGAAGTATGACCCCGGAGAGGATGTGATGTTGTACACATTCTGCACAGAAATTTACATGAAATAGGAAAGTACACAGTGCAGGGTAATTGATTACTGAGTATTGTTGATGAATGTTTTGAGCTGATGTCAATTAATAATAAATGTTGAATTAAAAACTGAACTGGCATATGTTTCATTATAGCAGGATCAGTGAAATTTAGGCTGGATCAGAACATTTATTTTGTTCATCCTCAAGGTTAGTTACAAAACATCCTAATTTCAAACATTCCAATACAAGCTACTGATAGAAGTAGATACATTAATCGGGATATAAATCTACCATTGCGGGACCCTTCTATTTTTTTTAGAGATTAAATCTGAAGTTGATATATCCCTCCCCCAAGTTGTTAGTATTATTCTTTTCTACTACTTGGTTTGTAAGACTCCCTCCTGAACTAGAAGATCACACACATCATACCTCTCATATCTGTAAGCATTTTCTAATGCTTTAGATGCATCATCACATTCAGGATCCCAATTGTGAGTGTCTTTCATATTCTGTACTGCTTTCCTAATGTACTCAAATGACCCACTGTATACCACATCCAGAAGATTCTTCATTGTTAATGAGACTCCTTCCTGAAATAGCAGATCACATACATCATACATGTCTTGACTAAAAGCATTTTCTAATGCTTCACATGCATGGTCACACTTAGGATCCCAATTGTCATTGTCTTTCATATTCTGTATTGTTAAGCTAATGTTCTTGAATGATACGCTCTCTACCACATGAGGAAGATTGTTCATTGTTAGTGACACTCCCTCTTGATCTAGCAGGTCACACACGTCATACTTCTGTCGACTATAAGCATTTTCTAATGCTTCAGATGCATGGTCACACTTAGGATCCCAATTACCATTGTCTTTCATATTCTGTATTGTTAAACTAATGTTCTTGAATGATACGCTGTCTACCACATGAGGAAGATTGTACATTGTAAGTGAAACTCCCTCTTGAACTAACAGACCACACACATCATACTTATGTAGACAATAAGCATTTTCTAATGCTTTAGATGCATCATCACACTTAGGATCCCAATTGTCAGTGACTTTCATATCTTGTATTGTTTTTCTAATGTACTCAAATGATACACTGCATACCATATCAGGAAGATTCTTCATTGTTAATGAAACTCCTTCCTGAAATAGTAGATCACACACATCATACTTGTGATGCATATAGGCGTTTTTGAATGATTTAGATGCATCAACACTCTTAGGATCCCAATTGTCATTTTCTTTCATAGTCTGTACTGCTTTTTTAACGTACTCAGTTGATATACTGCAAATAATGTCAGGAAGATTATTCATTGCTAATGAAACTCCCTCCTGAACTAGCAGATCGCACACATCATATTTATGATATTTATAAGCATATTGTAATGCTTCCGATGCATCATCAGACTTAGGATCCCAATCGTTAGTGTCTTTCAAATGGTATATTGTTTTGGTAATGAACTCAAATGATACACTGTATACCATACTTGAAGGATTCTTCACTGATAATGAAACTGCCCCTGTAACAGCAGGAAGATTCTTCATTGTTAATGAGACTTCTTCCTGAACTAGCAGATCACACACATCATATTTCTGATATCTATAAGCATTGTCTAATGCCTTAGATGCATCATCACATTTAGGATCCCAATTGTCAGAGTCTTTCATATTCTGTATTGCCTTCCTAATGTTCTCAAATGATACACTCAATACCCCATAAGGAAGAGTCTTCATTGTAAGTGAAACTCCTTCTTGAACTAGCAGATCACACACATTATACCTCTGAAGTTCATAGGCCTTTTCAAATGCTTTAGATGCATCAACACACTTCGGATCCCAATTACCGTTCTCTTTCACATTTTGTATTGTTTTCTTAATGTACTCTAAAGATACACTGTCTTTTACACTAAAAAGACTCTCAACTGACAATGAATCTTCATCCTCAAGTTCGAAATAACTATCATAATCTTTATATGATACATCAAATGATGCCCCTGTAATAGCAAGAAGATTCTTCATTGTTAATTCAACTCCCTCCTCGACTAGCAGATCACACACATCATATTTCTTACATTCAAAAGCAATTGCAAATGCTTCAGTTGCATCATCACATTTAGGATCCCATTTCTCAGTGTATTCCAAATGTTGCAATGCTTTTTTAACAGACTCCAATGATGCACTGTATACCACATCAGGAAGGTTCTTCATCGCTAGTGATACTCCCTCCTGAACTAGCAGATCACATACATCATATTTCTGTTGTCTATAAATATTTGCCAGTTCTTCAGATGCGTCTTCACACTTAAGATCCAAATTGTCAGTGTCTTTCATAGTCTGTATTGCTTTCTTAATGCACTGGAATGGTACACTGCATGCCATACTGCAAACCGTTTTCATTGTTAATGAGACTCCCTCCTGAACTAGCAGATCACACACATCAAGATTCTGATGTATATAAGCATTTTCTAATGCGTTAGATGCATCATCACACTTAAGATCCCAATTGTCAGTTTCTTTTAAATGCTGAATTAATTTCTTAACAGTTTTCAATGGTATGCTGCATACTAAATCAGGTAGATTCTTCATTGTTAATGAGACTCCCTCTTGAACTAGGAGATCACACACGTCATATTTGTGATAATTATAAGCTATTTCCAATGCTTTAGATGCGTCATCACATTTAGCATCCCAAATGTTGGTGTCTTTCATATTCTGTATTGTTTTTTTAATGTACTCAAATGATACACTGACTGCCATATCAGGTAGATTCTTCATTGTTAATGAAATTCCTTTTTCAACTAGCAGATCACATACATCATAAAGCCGATATCTATAAGCCTTTTCTAATGCTTTAGATGCATCATCACACTCAGGATTCCAATTGTCAGTGTCTTTCATATTCTGGATAGCTTTCTCAAATGATACACTGTCTACGATATCAGGTATATTCTTTATTGTTAATGAAACTCCTTGAACTAGCAGATCACACATAGCATAATGCCGATATATGTAAGTCTTTTCTAATACTTTAGATGCATCATCACACTTAGAATCCAAATTGTCAGTGTCTTTCATATTCTGCATTGAGTTCACAGATGATACACTGACTACCATATCAGGTAGATTCTTCATTGTTAATGAAACTCCCTCATGAGATAGCAAATGAAATACATCAGATTTTTGATATCTATAAGCAATTTCTAATGCTTTAGATGCATAATCACACTTAGGATCCCAGTTATCGGTGTCTTTCATATTCTTTATTGCTTTCTTAATGTGCTCAAATACTACGCTGTATACCATATCAGGTAGATTCTTCATATTTAATGAAACTCCTTCCTGAACAAGCAGATCACACACATCATAATTCTTATCTCTGTAAGCTTTTTCTAATGCTCCAGATGCATAATAAGACTTAGGATTCCAATTGTCAGTGTCTTTCATATTCTGTATTGTTTTTATAAGATACGCAAATGATACATTCTGTATCAGTAGGGGAAGACTCTTCATTGGTAATGGAACTCCCTCTTTAACTAGCAGATCACAAACATCGTACTTCTGATCTCTATAAGCATTTTCTAATGCTTCAGATGAACCATCACACTTAGGATCCCAATTGGCGGTTTCTTTCATATTTTGTATTGCTTTCTTAACAGACTCAAATGACACACTGTGCACCAAATGTGGAATATTCTTCATTGTTAAGGAGACTCCCTCCTTAACGAGCAGATCACACACATTGTACTTCTGATCTCTATAAGCTTGTTCCAATGCTTCATATGCATCATCACACTTAGGATCCCAATTGTCGGTGTCTTTCATATTCTGTATTGCTTTCTTAATATACTCAAATGATTTACTGCATACCATATATGGAAGATTTTTCATTGTTAATGAAACTCCTTCTTTGACTAGCAGATCACATACATCATAATACTGATAGCTATAAGCTTTTTCTAATGCTTTATGTGCATCATCACACTTAGGATCCCAACTGTTGGTGTCTTTCATATTCTGTATTGCTTTCTTAATGTAATCCAATGATACTCTGAATACCATATTAGGTAGATTCTTTATTGCTAATGAAACTCCTTCCTCAAATAGCAGGTCACACACATCATACTTCAGTTCTTCATATGCTATTGCTAATGCTTTAGATGCATCATCACACTTAGGATCCCAGGTGCCAGTGTCTTTCATATTCTTTATTTCTTTCTTAATGTACTCAAATGATACACTGTGTACCATATTAGGAAGATTTGACATTTGTAATGAGACTCCCTCCTGAACTAATAGTTCACACACATCATTCTTCCTGTATCTGTAAGCGCTTTCTAATACATTGTATGCTTCATCACACGTACGATCCCATGTGTCAGTGTTTTTCATATTCTGTATTGCTTTCTTAATAGACTCGAATGATATACCGCGTACCATATCAGATAGATTCTTCATTGTTAACGAAACTCCCTCCTCAACTAGCAGATCGCAAACTTCATACTTCCAACAATCATAAGCAACTTTTAATGCTTTAGATGCTTGATCACATGTAGGATTCCAATTGTTCGTGACTTTCATATTCTCCATTGCTTTCTTAATGCACTCAAATGGTACTCTCCATACCATATCAGGAAGATTTTTCACTTTTAATGAAAGTCCCTCCTCAACTAGCAGATCACATATATCGTACTTCTGATAAATATAAGCATTTTCTAATGCTTTAGATGCATCATCACACTTTGGATCCCAAGTGTCAGTGTCTTTCATATTCTGTATTGATTTCTTAATATAATCAAATGATACTATGTGTACCATATAAGAGAGATTCTTCATTGTTAATGAAACTCCTTCTTGAACTAGCAGATCACATACATCATAATGCTGACATCTATAAGCAGTTTCTAATGCTTTAGACGCATCATCACACTTAGGATCCCAATTGTCAGTGTCTTTCATATTCTGTATTGATTTCTTAATGGACTCAAATGATACACAGTCTACCAGATTAGAAAGAGTCTTCATTGTTAATGAGACTCCCTCCTGTACTAGTAGATCACATACATACAATTTGTTATCTGTGTAAGCATTTTCCAATGCTTTAGTTGCTTCATCACACATAGGATCCCAACTGTTGCTGTCTTTCAATGCTCGTATCATTCTGGCAACAACCTGCTCTGAACTCCATTTTGACACACGAAGAAGCATGTACAGCGATCCTTGTACTTTATTTTTCAGAAGATAATCTGCCATATCAAACGTCTCATGAAAACAGGCAAGGGTCAGTGCTGTTGAACATGGAGTTTGTTTTTTTACATCACTAAAATGCCAATAGGAACTAACATCATTCCAGTATATGTATCTGCTAGGTTTCTCCCAATGTGGCTTCCACTTCTTATGAAATTTCAAATGTTCCACCACCTCCATTAGAATTTTCATATTTCCATACCGTACAGCATCTATTACATGCCTGCTATCCAGTATTATATGTTCTTTTAAGAGCAACTCAATCAAGCTCTGGTTTTCCGATATATAAGCTCTAAATAATGCATATTTTGCCTCCTTACATCCTGGATTGAAAACCTGTCTCCTTTTTAAGGTCTCTAGGATAGTCTGAACTCTTTCGAGGACATCATGTCTGGCAGTATTACCAAGACATACATGTGTATAGCAGGCATTCATAGTGATCAGTTTGTCTGCAATCTGAAAATGGTGGTAGTAGAGAGCTAATTCCAGTAGCTTCTGTTTTTCTCTACACTGCCAACACTTGGAGCTGTTCTCACTATGTACACATGCCAAAAATTCCAAGAGTTGACTATACACTAATCTCACGACATCCTCATCACTTTTTAATATGTATTGCAGAAACGTATCACACTTTTCTTTTGATGAATCTGACATTTTCCATTTTCTTTCCGATAAATCAAATACATCATCATCATCATCATCATCATCATCATCATCTTCATCATAACCATCATAGTCATCATAAAATGGAAGATACAAATTTTGAACAGACATGAAAAAAGACTTGTTCGAATTATCTTCAAGCAACTCACATTTCAGTTCCTTCAAGAAATTGTGCTGTCTGAGAGCTGAATATTTCACAATACTCACCACCAACCCTCTGTTTACATGTGCCACATCATAAACCATCCTCTTTGCCAGAAGTCTATACACAGACAAGGGTATAAACACATTCTGAGAAGTACCATCCTTGGCTGTTGCAGTGTAAGTCCTCTGATACAAATATTCTGAGTTGCCATATTTTACAACCATCTCTACACAACGATCTCCAAGGATTTGTCCTACAGCTTCACAAACTGTAGCATGAGTAAACTTGATACAGGATTTTTCAACATAAGATTCCAAACTGAAATCATATGACTTCACAACATACAAGTCCAAAAAGCTGTCATAAGCATGCCTTAGTAATGTGATGGATGCCTCCTTTTCTGCAATGTGCAGATGGGATGCCAGTTCCATTAATAAATGTTTGCCTGTCTCAGGCATGGCTTCAGATGATAAATGCTCCTCCCATATTTTACCATTACAAAATAGAAAAGCCAGACATAGGAATCCTGTGTTATCTAGCTCGGTGATATTAGCAACAAAGAATTTTTCTGGAGATCTGAAGAACTCTGGTCCTCTATCAAATGATTTAATATCTCCTGAAAATAATGCGCAGCACTGGGGAAAACCAATCAACCCACCAAAATCAGTTATGCATTCTTTTTTGTCATCTTCTCCCATGTTTCTTTTATGTCTTTGAAGCTCTCTATTAAAAATGCTCATCTTCTCTGAATTTGTAAGTTGTTCTGAAGACAGTGTCAGTGAAAAATCATCAGAAAAGAGTTTCAGTGATCCTACATTGGAATAAGCCTTTAACAGTATGTCGACTCTGGTGGTAACAATGACCTGTATCTTTCCTGCATCAACATGTTCCTGTATGGTAGGTAGATACACTATCCACTCCTGTAAACGAGCAGGATCAAGGTCAAATTGCCCGAATATATCCTCTATCACAACAATCTCTACCCAATCTGTGTCCACCTTCTTCCATTCTTTGGGATAATAAAGCACCACGCGTTTATCTCTGTAGATTTCATTGTCTACTAGGTGAAGGGCCGTGATTGTCTTGCCTTCTCCTGGGTTCCCTTTGATAACAACTGATCTGTTTCTCACTAGCAATGTCTTAGCTATCTCTGCTTGTTTTGTTGGAATGTATTGTAGCCTTGTAATTGTATCAAGCTTGTCCTCTGTATGATCTAATAGAAAAACAAGATTCAATGAAAATAACAAATGATGTATCAGAAAGAAAATGTCGGCCTAAGAACAAAAACTAAAGCTACCTTCATAGCAATCTTCATACCTTTAATACATGTTCTACAACACTACCCAACCCTCATTCCAAACCACATCCCAAGGGATTATAACTCTAAAAGTCAAAGTTAACACCTGCTCTAACAGCCACCTCTCTAATAAAGCCATATGAAGCCATATTATCCAAGATCCAACATAATAAGTTCTAAAAGAGGTAACTTCCATACAGCAGAGACCACAATATAGCAGTTTGCGTATTTTAAAAGGTGGCTCTCTCACACAGGTTTCACTGTATTAGTGTCCTCCACCTAGAAATAAATTTGCAAAGTTTGTAAAGGTATTCCGAAAATGTCGATCTCATGACTTTGTTTGTTCGTTGCTCTTTGACTACCAGGGAGTGAACCAAAAATCATACCCCCATCACAGATGGTCACAACATGGGCATCCTATGTATGAATTGATAGATGAACAGAGTGTATAACCTGGTAGGCTAAAATAATTCATTTATGTGAAATAGTTACTGAATACTTAAAGAGTGTCCAAATATGCAACTTGACTGCAAGTTTTCATTAACTGCAATAACACAGCCAGACTAATACATGTAGATAAACAGGCAGAGGACTTTAACGGTTTTAAATCCTTTTATATAGGTCTTGAAAAAGTAAGATTTAAATATTAATAAAAACAGATTTACTTTGGGAAAAAATAATTATTAAAATATTTAATCTAATTTTGAATTACATTATGAACACAGATTCAAGTTACAGTGAGTATAATGTATTCAAACTGTATGCAAATGTTGATTCTTAGTTTTTAAATCCTTTATATTAACACCTGACTTGAAGAAATATCAATATTTTGGAAGACCATTTTGTTCGTGCACAGACCAGAAGTATTGTATAATGTTCTAAATAGTAATTTGAAGCCATAAATCTTGAGAGATCACTTTTGTTTGACTGAAGGTGTGGTCTTTCAAGCCATATTGCCATGTAAATACAAATTATATCAATACTCACCAATGGTTTCACAATATCAATACATAAGTGGTACATGTAAATGGAACATATATTGTTGACCATATTAATACACAGGTGATAATTTGTGAACAGAATATCTATTGTTGACTATAATATGTAGGATTAATGTATACTCTGAAGAATTCTGCGATCCATATGTTAAACGATTTGCATACTTTTCAAGTAATGCCCAAAATCTACATTACCCATAGTGGTATAACATGATCTAAAATAAACCTGCTTTATCCATAGGGGTATAATAGACCTGATCCATAAAAAGACCCAAATCAAATCTGCTTTACTGATAGGGATATAATATACCTGATATCACAAAACAAATCTGATCCAAAACAAAATCTGCTTTACCAATTAGGGTATAGACATGTACTGTACCCTTAGTGTTATAACAGACCTGATCCCAAACCAAATCTACAATATTTGTAGGGGTATTCTCGATCCGATCCAAAGCAGAAACATAAATATTATCCATGGATATGACGAACGTATGTTACGAAACAATGTAAATAAAATATTGGCCCATAGATGGCAGGAATATCAAAACAGCTATCTGTTGATTTTTTTGCAGTATATTTGTACAAGAATCAGGTCCTACAATTATAGAATTTCAAAAAAGGCTCATTAAAAATTTAATAATGCATTGCTGCATTCGGTCTGAGCCAGTTCATCCAATTAAAATGAGCATCTTCCTTCATTCAACACAGATCGGTCTAAGCTTAGTAGACTCTTGCTTTTTTTCTGTCTGACATTATTGAAATCATATGCCTGACATATCTCTATATTGAAGAAACCCATAAATATGTTGTCTCATTTCTTTTACGCCCTGTTTTGACAAGCTGGAGTGTAACCAAAACAAGGAGCAATGGGTCACAGATTTCACGTTTGGATCATCATCAATGCTTCATTACTCACTGTACACTGTCGCCAAAAATACATGCAAACAACAATACAGCAATTATCATACTCTATCTTTCTATGTAAATAAACAATTACCTTTAAATCTAAACGAAAAATCTATTTCTTGTATAGCTCCGAAATGAGAGTTAATGCTATAAAAACAGACTAGAACTAAATTCATGGGTACAGTACTGGAAATTATCATTGTGACCTGGGTGCATATGTACTAACGAAACAATTGTCACTTTCATTTCATTATGGGGATCCCTGGGTGGTCTGGTGATTCAAAGTGCTTGCCTTTACCGATCGCTGCCATCTCACCTGTCTACATGGGTTCGAGTCTCTGGCTTGGGCAATGTGGGAATGCAGGAAAGCTGCCAGTAGCATCTCGTGGGTCAGTGACTGTTACTGTGATTTTCCCGGATTCTTCCTCCACGTTTAACTGGCCGCCTATCCTGCCAACTCAGCCAGATGTTAGCATAAATAATAGCGCTCTCAAAGATTCCAATTTAATGGGACCAGTATTATGTTTGATAGCAAAAATGAATTTCGTATCGATGTTAATAACCATGAAAGGTTGTCAATATAATAAGAAACTACAGCCCCAGGCAGGCTCAGCCTTACTAAACAATGGTGTTGATCTCACTCATGTAGGCCTAAGCCATGTTTTTGAGCTGCTACATATCAGTGTAGTAGCATGAAGTATATTGGGAAATTATGGCAGATATATTGGACATTTCGTAATGAAACCGTAGTATCACCACCTGACTACTGGAGAGCCTCCAAACTCTTCCACCTTGTTCCAGATACCAAGGTAAACATGAAATGCTATTACATGTTTCACTTTCTATTGTAGATCAGTAAGATGGAGATAAATGAAGTGAAAGTGCGGCAGATAAGGAGATTTCAGAATGACATGTAAGGTTCCAAGCATAGGAAAATAAAGCATTAACAATTTAGCATAGTGACACTTAGAAATGTGAAGCTATAGAAAGGTTTTAAATTGATTATTCATTGCAAAAATATTTGAGGTTTCTACAAGTATGTGTATCAGATTATGTTCAGCCATTTACATTTACATTTAATAAGGTATACTAGCTGCTCTAAAGTTTAAGGCAATGTGGGGATGGTGAGATTTGATCATGGGATTAGGACATGCTATTATACAAGGAAGGTAAGTGTCAATAGACTATTAAAAGATGTCAGCATAAGCTGATTCATGATGGAAATAAAATTTTGGGATATTTTATGTGAATAAAGCCAAGTATCAGTCTCCAGACCGACTATAGGTACCAACAGCTCCTTTATCATCAACTAAATTACCCAAAACTTGTAAACAAGGATAGACAAGAATGTTATGGTCAGTTGTATAAAGTTAATTCAAATGATCTGTTTTTGAAAATTTCTGGTGCAATGTTATGTGTGTCAGTTAATTATTATTAGCAATTAATTATGCATAAAGAAAAATGATTTGTTAGAATGGGATATCAGCTTATGTTACGTTGTCAATGCTTAAATAAAATGAACAATATAAGTTAATGCATTTTGTGTTAGACTTGCTTCACCTTGCTGTTTTCTTGCATCCAAGGTACTGAGACATGGGGAAAGAACATATTATCTCTTCAAAATATATTTCTTTTGACATTTTTGTTTCTCTGAGAGTTTAAAATGGATAATAATGATAATGCTCTACCACAGAATGTTTATCTCCATACTCTCATTAAATACCATATAACTATGTTTATAAACAATCACAAGCAGACATGTCTTACTTATATAGTCACCCCATCATAATTAAAATTAACTGCTTGGACCCACGATAAATAGTATAAATGACCTACATGCAGAATATCAACTAGAAAGATGCCTTGATGTGTGTAAATAAAGGCCTGATTCTGATTTTGAACAAGATATTTTCTCTGACAGTATTTTCAGAACTATCTACCATTGCATCTTGTATAAGGTACAGGAATCCTTATGTACTGATAATAATGAGCATCAACTACACAGACTCTATACATGTGCATCATTTTAAAACAAGATTGAAAATTTTATTTTCTTTAAAAAATTAAATATTTTCTTTAAACAAATTTAAAATTCTTAATTTTGTATTTCATAATGTTATGTTTAAGGTCCATATACACACATTGTCCAAGGTTTATGACTCTGCGTTTAATAATTAACTTAGGATAGCAATATAAACTTTTATTGCCGTGCCAATGACAAACCTTAGACCACAATTAACGTTCCCATATAGTCCCTACACTTGTTTGTCAGTATTTTGCATTTAATAATTAACTTAAGATATCAATATAAACTTTTATTGCCATGCCAATGACAAACCTTAGACCACAATTAATGATCCCATATAGTCTCTACGTTTGTTTGTCAGTATTTTGTCCAAATCTGAATAAATCACATGTTAACCTAAAATATCTTCAAGGATTAGATCACGGTGAAGTTACATAGATTACATGTATGCTGCTGGCATTATTTTCAGACGATGGTCTGTACAGAAAGCAATGTGCAAAGGGTCAGAGATTTCACTTCCAGATCAGTACTCATGCCTCATTACTCACTGTATACTGTCACCAAAATAAATAAACAGCTACTACATAATGCACGTATTCCAAATAATAAACAATTATCTTGAATATACCATGAACGCTTAAATCTAACTCTTGTATCACCACCATAATGAGAAGAAAACTGTTCTAAAAATAGACTGGGACTACATTTATTGATAATCAACCAGAAGTAATAATTGTGACCCGAGCCCTGATATTACCAGGTTACCAAGATACACTATGCAAGAACCTATCTTAATTAGGATATTTTTATGACAAGATTAAAAAAATAGTATTGCTTTAAAGAGATATAATGATAATAGTATAGGTGCGTGATATTATTGGTATACCGGTTTAACACGGTATATTTTTCCAGTGGTATGTACCAGGTACATCTTCATTGTATCGGTACGACGGGAATTTCCATCAGTAACTAATGTATGGAAATTCCTGAGGAATCTTTTTTATGATTTTAATGATATTAACAGTGTGTTTTCATTATGCATTACAGACTAATTCAAGAAGTTATCTCATTTGTTACAAAATGGTTTTATTTGTCACAAATTTACGGTGAATATTACAAATATAATTATGTTTATGATCCTTTAATTACAATTTGGACACGTGTTACATATGCTAATGCTGGTGACCAGATGGAATAGTGTGAAACATATTCTGGCCAAACCCAACTATGAAAAACATTCTGATTAAACAAAACACACGACCACATGTCGTGTTTTAGTTATTTACAGTACTAGCACATGCGAATGTGTTTTTCGTATACATATATTCCTTTGTAAGACTGCGAATCATCCTACGATTTACAGGAGTGCATTTTGTTCTCTGTCTGAACATTACACAAGTTCTCAAGACCGATCAATATTTTCTCCTTTTTTGAGTAAGTGTGTGTTATGTTTATTGGCCCTCTGTGATATACTGTATATCTTGGCCGGGTGTTGCATCCTTCTCAAAGTTTCCCTGCTTACTCTATCAATAGTGTAGCTTGAAAACTGTAGGATTGAGTATCAATACTTATTTTTTATCAACAGGTTCTCTAATGTCAGCACAATGTCTTTCACAGTATAAACTTTAGTGTAAGCTTAATCATTCCACTTTAGTTAAAGCTTATAGATTAGATCTTATACAGCAAGTAACACACACATAGCAAAATCGTCTACTATAGGGTACTGGCCATTTAATGGGGGAGAGTCTGTGATTTTCGTTTGAGCTGAGACATTTTATTTCTTTTATCTCAAGATAATTCGTATTTTTCCCGATTATGGAAATAATATGGTGTTATTTTGATATACATTTAAGCAAGATATTATTTCCAGCTATTGACAGACTGGAAATGAAACAAAAAAAAAATGTTTCGGCACCTGCCCCAAAACACTAAATTTTTGTCCTTAACATAATTGCAGTATACCATGATACGTATCGCGGTATGCTTAGAAATACAGCGGTATACGACGGTACAAACGTTTCCATGCTATCCAGCTCTAAATAATAATATAGTTAGAAATTTTTCTGTTTTATATGACTAGACAATAATTATTGTTTAATGAAATCAAATAGTTAATTTCTTGCTAATGAAGCCCCCTGCCGGCATAAATGGAACTGATTTGATCCCAGCCAGCTGATCTGCATATGACCTGTATAGTGACATTGTTTATAAACAGCTGGAGAGCAGCTATATCAATAGGGAATATATATATATATATATATATATATATATAT
>JAECUM010025858.1:0-18879 GCA_016617855.1 Megalonaias nervosa | reverse complement strand
AAAATTCTTTTGCAAAGAAAGATACTTTTTTTGAGGTGGTAGCAATGACGAAAAGAGAACGGCCTTAAAGATTACGTTCAGTCAATATTTTGTAATGCAGCAGTCCGGTTCTGTGTCAGAAGTTACGTTAGTAATGCCATACCAGAGGCTCAGACTAACATGGCCAAATCTCATTCTGAGTCACAATAAGTTGCTATTTTATTAAATTTTTGCTCAGATCGACAATACAAATTTGTAATATATCCACTTGTCCTTGTGTTCTGTCCACTGTCTTCTTCGATGTCACAAGGGCACGTGACAGCGTAACTAATCAATTTCCGTGGCCAGTCGCTGATCCATTTCTTGTAAGAGAATTACCTAAGTTTGTTTTTTTATTTTTTGGCACAAAATAAAATATTTCTTGGGCAATAAACGTAGTTTTCTTTCAGATTATGGCCTGAAAAGACGATCCTCAACTTTTTAGCAAATCCTTAAGTTTTATTGTAGTATAATGGCAACATTTAAATTTTGTCGACTCATTTTTAGCAATATGTCGCTTTATTTGGGTAGCGCAAGTGGTTAGGACTGATAACATAAGTAGGATTAACATCACTTTGTCAAGTTATCCCTTTATAATATCGAGAAAACAATTATGTTGCCCTATGTTATAATTGTGTCGACTTATTTCTGGTCCTAAGCCAACTTATTTGAAATGATGTCAACATATTTAAATGAATAAGCTGACTTATATAAGTGAATAATTGGCAAGTAGATGGCAGAAATATCCTACGATATGTTCTACACTTGAGTATTGGTATGGTTATTCAATTTTACCTTTTACTCATCCAATTTCTTGCATTGCCACAATATTTCAAGCCATTTCAAACGTGTTCCCTAGAAAATGATTCCTTCTATAAGTGTGTATAGGGTAGTGCAAAATGAGCCAAATACCCTTGATCTAATCAGGATATTTCAAAACTAACAAAGAAAGTTGGCGACAGAAGTTTAAGGAAGCATTGAAAACATAATAAATCAGCATTCAAACTTAGTTATTTGAAGTCAGTGCGCATGGTATAATATAATGCGACAGAAGACAAACAATTAAGCAAACCTCTATCTTGTTTATCAATGTGTCCGTTGTGTACACTGTTTGGGACATTATATTTCTGTCTTCTTTAACGTATGTCTTTCAAGGAATCAACATCATTTAACAAATTTGAATTTTGAGGAATTCACCCATGTAATCCTCTGATAACGCAGAAATTAACACGACACTGATTAATAATAATATTAGTAATAACAGTTCATAGAGGCATATTTAAACATGGCAAATAAAGAAAGTACATAACCGAAATTGAACATTTACACATACCGTCTTAGTACAAAGCAGTTCCAGTGTATCCATAATTATTAAGGAAATTTATTAAGCTTCCGATGTTGGATTAATTTGATGTCGTCAAAACGGGTAAAAGTTTACCTATTGCAAATATCTGTTCTGGCGTGCACAATGCAATTGAAGTTCCAGGCAGATGCAAGTTTTGGATGGGTAGGTAATTTATATATGACCTCCATATTTTCCCAAGTGGCATCTTCAGCTGTTCTTACGTTAAGTTTGACCTTAAAATCCGTTTTCTTGCCGGCGATGTGCAGTTTGGCTTCTGCATTACACACTTGTAAAATTTATAGCTTTGGGGCACCATTTTATTCTACGGGTTCAGTGTAAAGCAAAAACACCCCTCTGATGTATCTCATGACTTAAAACATTCTTCACCACTTCTGCGAACTTTACTCTGACATCTTCGTATTATGATTCATGCATATTCAAAATGTTGATGTTGTTATTCTTTTAGAGTATTGTTCATTGTGTTTAGCGATCTTCATGACTTAGTTGGATCAATCTTCAGTATCTTGTAGTTCTTCAATTAGTTTTTCACTCCCCATTTCAGTCCTCTAATCCTTCTTTTAACTGGTTGGTTTCAAAATTCATTCACTCAGTTTTGTCTTCTAGCTCCTCTGTTATGATTGCATTTATCTGTCTTTTCTTTAATTGGTTTTACGTTAGGTTTCTCAAATAGGCACCTTTATTCCTAACCGGTCCCTAATACATTAATCTCAGTTTTAATTTCAAGCAGGTCTCTCTGGATTATGACAAACTTTCTCACATCTTCATTAAATCCAAAGAGAGCTTAGGCTGAACAACGTAATGGCTTGCTGCTCTCCTTCCTAGTATCCCAAAAATGGGTGCTCAGGGTAGACCGGACGATTTTCTTTGGATTGCTTAAATTGTTGCACACATTTTGACAAGTAGCAACTTTTCAGCACTTCTTAGTTTAATCCTCATGAGTCTCAGGGAAATTATATGGAGCAAAGAATGTAATTAGTTCAGCACAGTTTGTTTGTCTACAGTTCAAGGCATCAATGTACGATTATTTGCAAGAAATATGATCTGATTGTGCATTTAATCAGGCGTTAATCTGCAAAATATTCCAAAGAAATCAACTTTATTTTCAAAGAAACATGTTACCAACATTTCTTGCATCAAAATAATGGAATAAAAATACTTGTTGCAATTTTTTTGTAATTACTGCCAAATTTGGGAAGATAATTTTAAAATAAAAACAAATCCTAAGAAGATATTTCATCAACATCGCATTTCGCAGTGGGAAATAGTTTTCGTTTAAGGCCTAGTTCTTGTATCAAATTTTGCACTTTAACCTAATGTTTTTCAGTGGTCTTTAACATACATAATCCAGGTATTGCATGAGTAAATTGTGCTTTCAAATCATGTTCAATGCATATATTTTCAGGAATTGCTCTCTGACTGCGACACGAAATGTAAATTTATCAAAGGTGAGAAAAGGTACCCAATAATAAATGTAGGAAATGAAGGATTCGGCTAATTTTTATATGTATAGACTTTCCATGGTGCAACTCAAGGTCATGTCTCCAGCTACGTTATTGTTGCTCGTTTTAACGATTATTCATACATCAAACCTTCGTGCGTTTGCTTTAAGTGAAACAGGGTCTACCTCTATGGAAGAATATTTGACATATCTGGATACCATTAAAGATCCAATCATCAGAAGGGCTACGGAAATTCATCTGTCTCGATGTCCTTATATTGATATATGTAATGTTTCATTTGGTCGTGAAGAACCAGAACATGGGCCTCGTTCCTGTAAAGAGTGTCGATGTGATGTGGAGAATGCTGCCCTAATTTTGTCGTAGATTTAGATCAACTTGCTAGATCTGAAGGGAACGAGTTAGAATGTCAATACCCAGCATTGGAACCACTTCAGATAAGCACACGTACTTTATACTGCCAAGCTCATCGATATGGTTATTACTTTATCACCGACTGTCCACCTGGATGTGATATGGACGAGATGAATGCGTGTAAAAGATTGGGTAATACTTACGTGGTGTCACAGGAGTTTGACTTTGCCAATGTAACACCAGTTACAGATATTAGATCTCAACTTAACTATTGGAACAAATTTTGCGCTTCATGTCATGGCATTGTAAAGGAGAATCTTCTCGCTTGGGATGTTTCTTTGAATTGTAAAAATAGTTTCCTCTCCGATTCCTTCCTAAAAGAAAGAATCATGCATATGATCAACACAACGGAATGTGACATAACGTTTCAGCCACCAAAACGGTATACACCAGAGAAATGTAAAACACTTATTTCTAGCTGTAACCAAACTGGACTATGGTTCCAATATGATGAGGACATTGAAAGGCTCTGCGATTCACCTCTTGGGTCTTCATTTGATTATATATATATAAATGTCTTCTGCATGATTTGCAATAATATTAGCACTGACTCTAGCATTATCCCTATATGTCCAGCTAGAATTGATGATGTTACATCGGATGTTTCATTTTCCATCCTGTTAAACTTCCGACGTCAGGAGCGGGAACACCCGGAATTGACCCAATGTCCTTCTGAAATGGTGTTCGATCCATACTTGGTAAGATAACATTCATTACAATTACAAAAACATTAATTACAAGAGAGTCTGAACAACAACAACAACATAAACGTAGCAGCTATGTATGCAATATAACAGTATGTGCTTATGTTGGAAAACAGTTTGTCATTTGAGCTTACAAAGACTTTACCACTACCGCTACTACGACTACTGCTGATAGCATTGCTTTTGCGACTGCAGTTGTCCTCGTTGCTGACAATGTCACAAATAGTTCTGCTGTTGTAGCTGCCACACCTCATTGTCCATCTCATCCTCCTCTTTCTGCTAGAACATAGTTCCCTGCTATGAATACCCCTCATCTTTCTACAAAATGAATAAATACATACAATAATAAATAAATAAAAATTGACGATCCTCCTCATTACCGCCTTTATTCTTATGTAATCAACATCTGGAACCGAATAGTATTGATACAATTACTACCACTACTACATCTGCTGCATGGCAGTGTAGGGGACTGGGGTGACCGAGTGATCTAAAGCGCTCACATTTACCGATCACTGTTATCTCACTTATGTCGGCGTGGGTGTGGGTTCCTTTCTCAGGTTCTGCCAATGTGAATATGTGAGATAGCTTGCCAGTAGCTTCCCATGAGTCAGTGGTTCTTACCTGGGCTTTGCCGGGTTCTTCCTCCACAATTTATACTGGCCGCCAACAATAACATGACAGTAGAAGTGTTATTGTCTGTTCATGCGTACACAACAACGATACAATTTTTTTCTATGCTAGTTTATGTCGATATTATCTTTAAAAGTTGAACGAAAAGACTCGAGTTGAAGTTTCTGGAAAAAAGCCAAATAAGTTAATGGAGGATAAAGTATGGTTTTCATTACAGCAGACTTCGATCCCTTTTTCCGGCGTATTTAGGAGGAACTAGCAGAATTAAACCAGGCCTTTTATTGTTTCCTTGTTGCTGTTTTACAACTCAATTTAAAGATACCGTGCCTTCGATGTAGCATGAACGTAGTTGCTACGGCAAGCTCCTCTGTTGATTCTCTTCCAATAGTTAAACTTCTAAATTCTGGTCTATCAATCAATTCTTGATTTCCGTGTTTAGCTCTCACTAATTAAGCGTTTTCATTTTGGTATTTATCTAGTTATAGGTAATCAGTAATCCGTATTTGCCAATATTTTGCAGACCTATAACCAGGCTTATGTGAAAAATTTGATAATAGACTTTCATTCTTCTTCGACTAAATGTGTCCTTGGAAGTGGTAGTTACGTGCTTTTCCCAATGACATACTGAGTCAGACGGCATGGATTGAACTGTTCGAATATCATCCCCGAGACCCTTTGATGACTGGTCATACGCTCGACGAACAGAGCTCGGCGGCTAGTCGTCGTTATTTGTTTTAAAACGTCCAGTTCAAAACTTGTATCTTCCTAGTTTGTATAATTGCACGAAACTAAATCGGGGAAATGAGGGCTAATGGGAATTTTAAGATCGAATGCAAATTTATTGTCATTTATTTTATTATATCGACAAACTGACCGACTTCGCGAATTGTTTGAAATAAAGGGATGCTTGAGTCATTCAGTTAAATGAGTAACTTTGACGTTGAACTATAGAGCATCATTTAGTGATTCATTTATTGTAGCAAGCGATGTTTGTTTATATGGATAATATATCATCAGCATGCTATGAATCCCAGTAAAGTGACCCGTTGCTAAGCTTCAGATTCATTGTGTAAATCCTTAATATTAATTTGTAAAAGCGTACGATTCACTGTGGTAACATTTCGGGATTCATTCTGTATAATCATAATATTGGTTTGTAAAATAAGATTTGCACTGTAAAAGGTTAAGATTAACACTGCAAAAGCATAAGATTCATTCTGTAAAGCTTACGATTCACTTTGTAAAGCTTAATATTCACTCTATAAAGCTTAATATTCACTATGTAAAGCTTCAGTTTCATTCTGTAAAGCTTAAAGTTCACTATGTAAAGCTAAAGATTTGCTCAGTAAAGCTTAATATTCACTTTGGTAAAGCTTAAGATTCACTTTGTAATCTTACAGACTCTCTCTCTCTCTCTCTCTCTCTCTCTCTCTCTCTCTCTCTCTCTCTCTCTCTCTCTCTCAGTTGATTGATCGATTGACACACACACACACACACGCTTTTGTATATATATATATATATATATATATATATATATATATATATATATATATATATATATATATATATACACAGAGAGAGAGAGAGAGAGGGGGGGAGAGAAAAAGAGAGATAATGATAGATATGTGATCATTATCTTCTTATTTCAGAAGAAATGCCGACAGTTGTACTGTTCTCCGACGAAGACTCTTAACAAAGACAAATGTGTCAATATTTTCAGTCAGATACAGGGAGTCTTTTTTGAAATAGAAATAACTTTCTTCCTATTGGAGAGGTGTCCAGTCACACTGGCAAGGGAAGTTGCAAAGAAAATTGGCACATGGTTTGACAGTTTGCTAATTTGCTCAGCAGATTCAGAATATGATCTCTGTACGCGCGATACACTGTATAAAGTAAATAACAGCAACACAGTCGTTACAGATTGCTCTATTGCGAAGTATTCTCAGATAGTAAATTCAGCTGTAACATTCATTTCTTCAAAATGGAAGTTCAGAGTGAAAGGATTGTGCGAGATTGATCGCGTATACGAGATGATTAGTAACATCACAAACTCTACTGTCAGCTTTCAAATGAGCAACTACATAAACATTACACTTTCCCCCCGTCTAACGCGTGTCTTTGATATAGCTAATCCATCAGATGGTTCATTGCCTATTACCTTTCCAGTTAATTTATCAGATCCTCCCTTTACTAATACAAGCGACGTTGGTACAGAGGACCTATCAGAGGGTTCCTCGGATATTATTTTACCACAAAATGCATCAGTTCTGTCCTCGACTGTATTTGATGCAGAAGATATTCTAGACTGTCCCCCTGATACCAATGAATTCGAAAGCAGGTATGATGCGTTTTTAATATCGAAAGCACGCATAACTCTGTTTCTATCTGATTTGATCCCATGCACTATGGTAGAACTTGATGAGCAGCTATTTAATTGGAGCTACACTGAATATGGTATCTATGTACCAAAGTTAAATTTAAGTCTGAACATGACAGATTTTGGTGTTGTAAATAATTCTCAGAGAACAAGTTTGAGGATCTGTACACATGTATATATGTCATCCCTGATTGTCACAGAAGAGAAATTTCAAAGACATGTCTCTTTTGAAGCTGATGACATACTTTCGATTATCTGTACGTCCGTGTCGCTTATTTGTCTTCTACTGACTCTTATAGTTTACATCATTTTCCCTGAGCTGCAGACAGTTCCTGGGAAGAACAATATGCTTCTAGTCATCAATCTATCCCTGGCTCAGATAATGTATATAGTGTTTGGTTTTACTCCGACTTCCACGGGTTCTATATGTAAAGGTGTAGGTGTATTGCTTCACTTTTTCTGGTTATCTGCAATATTTTGGATGAACGTGTGTACTTTTCACATGCTTAAAAAGTTCGTTAAGCTGAGGAGACCAAACACAAAGACTTCCAAATCAAAAACAGTCATCATTTATATTGTCATTGTAATTGTTATATCGCTCATATTTGTTCTAACCAATATCATCAAGGCTTTGGTCGAGTCTGACATGGCAGAAATGGGTTATGGTCCTCAAATCTGTTACATCTCTAGTGGGAAGATGGTCGGTTTTACGTTTGCCCTCCCTGTTGGTTTCGTTGTTCTGTCCAATTTGGTTATGTTCAGCGTAGTTATATTTAAGCTCCGTTCCCTACCCCGTGTCGAGATGAATGTTAAACATAGCAGGAATAATATTCTTGTCCTTGCTAAACTTTCGTCTCTTACAGGAATCACGTGGAGTTTTGGATTTCTTTATGTATGGACAGAGAAAATTATTCTCTCCTTCTTTTTCATTGTTCTAAATGCCTCTATAGGCGTTTTTATTATGGCATCATTCATTCTTAATAAAAGAATGATTAACCTCATCCGAAGCAAATTCTCGAATGAAAACACAATGACTACTGGATTTGAATAGGGATATAAGGTACATACTTATACATATGGTGCGTGAAACAGATGACAAACATATAGATAGGTCTGATTGTACTATGGTATTGAGTTGCATGACTGGCTCAGTTGACAAGGCTTTGTTGGTCAATAAATCTTGTGAAAAAGGTGCAAGAAGGTCGATGAAACAAATAATACCTGTAATAGAGTATTATGTGGATGATTTCGATCGAAACATGGTGGTCAATAATTCAGCGTCCACATCAATGTCGGGTGTTTCCCTAACTTGTTTTAATGTTGGTCGATAAATCTGTCTTTCTTTTTATACAATTAAACAACATTAAACGTTCTGCATCCGACATTTTCTATTGTTTTCAGTTTGTTAGCATTAATTAGCAAATGATGGAGTTTAACTTTTTGACGGTTATTTTATTGAATTACCATCATTAGGGGATACTTTTGCTTTAGTTATATATTTAAGCAAAGTTATCGGTTAAGCATAAATCGGAAAACTGTTAATTTACCTGTCAATGTTAAGTTAACATTGACCTTTAATGATGCAAGTTTTCTCATGCAAAACAAAAAACGAATGAATTGTTGTTTTTACTACATAATGAGAATATTTTATAGTTAAATGACTGACAGTAATGAGATTGTTTTTAGTTTTAATGCGTATATATTAAAATAGATTAAACATCATAATTTAACGAGATTAGTTGCTATTTCGTCAATAGTATGCAATTCTCCGCCATTTTGTAGGTTTAAGTCACATATGACGGCATTGCTGTAAATATGGCTATTGCAAATGTAAATTGCAAAGACATGACTGCTAAATATTTTCACTGAGAAAGTTAGAGATGGACGAGAAACAGACTTGTGAAATAATTATCAATACCAAGCTGCTAAAGTTTCCAAGTCATTGTTAGATGTTGTAATTTACACTACACTGTGACATATTTATTTAACAGAAATTGTTTCCCATTGAGAGTTTACAGAACGAAATGAATGTTGATTATATGGCATTAGACAATTCACGGAATATTGTTGTCAATAAATCCTGGGTATCTACGGCAGAACTCAACACTAGTCTAATAATTTTCAAAGATGCGCACTGCAACAAGGACTTCATTAGTATTTCTTAGAATTATTACGATTCAAATTCTATTATTACTACTACTACTACTACTGCTACTACTGCTGCTACTGCTGCTACTACTACTACTACTACTACTACTACTACTACTACTACTACTACTATATGACTATTGTCTATGCTTCATCGTGTATTGAAACTTTGATATGTGTCGTTGTAGTATCCTCTCTATTAATTTGTTGTCTTCTCGACCATCCCATCGAGGACTCGTGTCTCGAAGACAGGATAGTAGTGTTACGACTAGGATTTTTATAATTCTTCATACAGTGGGATATATGTAGTACCTGAATGTTACGATGCTCTGTTTCATATTTGTCTTGTACAAATATGTTATAAAAATACGTGCCCCTGATTTTTCCTGCATTTTACCTCAGTCATTTAAGTAATATCATTATTAGCTGCTGTCTTGCAAAGATACATGAGAGCCGAGTTATTCCACGGTTACGTCAGTAACTTGAAGATATGCATTAATGTTGGGAAGGTCACGAACTCTGAAATCAAGTGACGTGAGCTTCTCCGTACCTGCTAAACTTTCGGGCCAAGCAATGCGTTATGTAAATATATTTTAACTTCAGAACGAAAGGTTGTGTCAATGCGCTCTAACGTGTAACCAGTTTAGGAGCAAAGATAGACGCATTCATGACCACATACTGTATATAACTGTCTCCCGAGGGTGGGGCAAGCAAGACCACACGCACCGAGTTCTGTCTCTTCTTTGTAGGAGCGAAATACCTATATTGTAAATTCCAATGTTGTACCACTTCGTGCACGTTATTGTCTTTTCCTGACAAAATACATATAATGATTTGTTGTTTGAAGGCATTGTGGAATTTTGTTTTCAATTTCCTCTTTAAAATAAGCTGTATTATTTTCTTATTCTATAGTGTGAAATGTAAAATAAATTGTTGTACGAACTGTTTCAACTTCACTGAGTGATTCTTACAATATTTGTAATTTTGATATTAGAAATATTGTTATAAATAATTTTGCTGCCAACTCGGAATAAAATACTTTCAAACTTACAATCCTGATGTTTCTTCATTTAGAATCTAACATTCAAAAGTTTGTACTTCAACATCTTTTAGACCTATTGGTTTCTTACTATATTTTAAGTAAATGTTATCTTTATCTACATCGGTACTTGATCATTACATCGTATTCCAAAAGACGGAAATTCTATGGTTGATTTACACTGGTAAGCACAGATTAAGTATAATAATTTTAATTTTGTATTTTTATATTAAAATTGTATAATTTTATGTATATAATTCTAATTTATATATTGAGTTTTGTTGAATTGAATAAACGGCAAGAGCAGCTTCAGAGTCCTGACTCTTCTTAGAACCACAGGACAATAGCAAAAATGATGGTACAATTAGTGACTTAACTATTACTTATTCATCGTATTTTACTACTTACAAGCACTTGGACGTTTACTAGATCAAATTTATAATGCTAGTCTTACACAAGTAAAATGAAACTTATGTTACTTAAACGCTTTATTTTTGTGCAATAAATAACACATCGTCTACATAAACTGAAACAAAAAGAAATGTGAGCACAATTTACCGTGCAACATTGAAGTTTCTAGTGTTGCAATTTCATACTGCATTATTTTGAAAATCTATTAAAGTTTGCAAGGAAAATGCCATCATACATACATAGTGAAGAAGTTGTTACGCTAATTATTACATTTACATTTAGCCAGGTTGCAAGTAACTAATAGCTTACACGTTCCTAACAGACAAAACTGTTACGCAATAAATGAGTTCTTTCTGTTCCAAAGGATTATATTTCTGTTTCCAAACGCAAGCCATACAGTAGCAAAGCTAAACCATCTACAGATTAGGAAAATTAGTGGTATATGTATAACAGAAGTTTGATTTTGGCATTTAGTGAGTTTAGCGAAATATTGTTGGGATGTTTATCAAGCTTACAATGGAGAATTAATATAAAAGAAAGTTTCAAAACACGATGATAACTTCAACAATTAGAAAGATGTCAATGTTGGTGACATGGTTATCAATACAATCAGCAAGTTGATAGTGTTGTGACATGGTTATAAATAGAATCAGTGACAATGAAACCAATCACGATGAGTTCTATTTTATCACAAGGTAGAATATGAGATACAAGGAAATTAAAATGCAGCCTGAAAGCAAATAAAGAATACAAGAAACCAAGACATTGAATAATTAAAAAAGAACTGGAAGATGGGAAAAAACTGAAGGAAAAGAGATTTCGGAGAACTGGTGCCAAATAGGCTATCTATAGTCATTACATCAAAAGGTAGAGATTGAACAAGTAACTCCTACGCTTTACTATTTGAATTTCGATAACACACTGCAGACATAGCCAGACGAAACTCGCTGAGAAAGACGTTTATCGCTGAGATTCAATTACGAATATAAGTGGTGAGCTATCGATATTGTTGGAGAGAATATATTTGTATTTATCTATTACAACGTTTCGAATAAAGTAAGACGTCATGTGCGCGAAGTTATCAGCCAGCAGTAACAAATACTATGCTACTCTCCACTGCTGGCAGTGCAGCAATGACAATCACCAGTTTGAATGATGTACGACGTTGATAATTTATTGTATATTGGTCAGGAATAACCCTTTGTCTTTCTTTTTCGATTCTTATCTTTAGGATTTAAGTAGATATATTGTAAAAAATGTGTCAAAAGAGACCACCGTAGGGTCCACGTATCTTGTAGACCATTCTTTACTATCCATCCGAACATATGGAAGTTTTTAATATACCTTTCCTCCTTCAATTTGCATCAATGACAATGTTCCGGACATGCTTTGACAATAACTGTCCTAAATCAGAAGCTTTTCCTCGGACGTGATGCATACTAGGTGGTATCCCAATGACCCCTGTAGGCCCTGCGCATAGTGTAGACCCGTTCAACTTGTCTATTCGGACCAGTGGGATTTTTTCATATCACTCCCACAATCACGCTCTCTTGACCAAAAGGCATAATTTGACGTTGTTAACTGCCCGAAAAACAATAGCGTTTCCCCAGAAGTGACGCTTACCAGGTCTAAGGTCGGGAACCACTATAAGGCCTAGTTATAGTGCTGATCGATTTCTTTTCTCCACCCCAGCTTTTCAAGTTTCTCTGCCTCTACTCTAAGATCCTGCTTGCAGTGAAGTTTGACATTGACTGCCCAAAAAAGTTTTCCCCGGAACTGTTTTGTGCTACGTAGTACCCCAACGACTGGGATATTCAACCATTCAAGTCGGAAAAGATGGGTGTTGGTGACACAATTATAGATTTTGCAACACTATCTGAAGAATGTCATAGAGATAATATACCATTAGGTGTTTTCCAGGTGAAGAAAGCTTTTAGCTACACCTGGAATCATAGAGATGGCGCGGAAACTGAGCTTATGGTCTATAAATTGCAACAGAGATTGCTAAGGTCAACAATTCAGAGCAAACACATATCAGAGAAGCAATACATGATATGCCTATGGATAGAGTACGGCAAGGAGAGGAAAGTGAGCCATTAAAGACTTTAAAGACCTCGTACTGTTAGAGTCGTGCTAGTGCCCATGTTGTGGAAACATAAGCACATGTTGCTTTTTTCCTGTGGTTCTAAGATTGGGAGCAAGTAGGCAAACTCATTGAGTGTTAGTGAGTGAGAGATTTTATAAATACCAGATAAAGGCAGAATTGTAGAATTTTACAGTAACAGAGTTGTGCATGAAATTCACCAAACTGGTAACTTTAGCTTTCAATGTAATCGATCGGTTATAATTTAAAATTTTACACCATTACAATCTAAGATGTTCTGCATGTGTGGACATGGCCACAAAAATAATACCGTTCCTTTCATGCACAAACATGAAGCTTTATGTTTTGGTACGAACATGCTGCGGAAAAGCTTTAAGTTTAAATATTGCTACAAGAAATGGAGAGCATACAATCACTAAACCTGCATGATTCGAATCATCATGGACAGAGTGTGTAGGAAAGGTTAAATTAATAGCTCAAGAAAACGACCTATTGTTTGACACTAAAATGTAACGCCTTTGGTTCATAAGTTTGACATGTGTGGGCCTGTATTGGGTGCAACGGGAATTTACGTTTAATATTTTAATAAATTTTTCAATTTAAAATTTTAAATCCATGGGTTTCATGTATGAAGTGAGGCGTAATAATAATTGTACAGTTAAGGAAGAAGATATAAAATGTGTTTTGCATGTGTCTTTGAAAACAATTACAAGAGAAAGAAACAATTCAAAGATAAAACAGTACAATTCATGAACAGATTAACCACCTGACAAAAAGGTAATAAGACAAAACCAAACAATGCACTGTCCCGATGAAAGATACAAGTCTAGTACAGACTTACAGATGTTATGAAATGGGATAACTTGACAAACTCGAACGTCGAATCTATTTCCAAACTTTGAAAAACAAATATGATATACATGACTATAAACCTGTGTACGACATGCTGAATAAATTAAGGGTGTGTGTGTGATTTGGATTTTTAATGTAGCTTTAACAATTTTTCTGTCATTTCGCCAGGATGCCTGCAGTGTGGCAGTTATAGCAATGTCTAATACTGGGGCATCATGCCGCAGACATGTAGCATAATGTCCAACCCAGTCACATCATCCTGACACCAGGCCGACCAGTCCTAATGACGAACGCCAAGCGAGGTAGCTGTTAGTACCATTTTTTAAAGTCTTTGGTATGACTCGGCCAGAGTTCGAACCCGCGACCTCTCGCATCCGAGGCGGACGCTCTACCCACTTTGGCCACCGGAACGGTCAATAAGGGAAATAAAATAAATAGCAAATATGTTGTTATGGTTGTGGAATTATTTAAGTTATTTGCTAATTTTGCGCAAATCAGATCCAATGAACAAAACAAAAACTATCCCTATTTTGCTAATCACAATATTTTCAATGTTTGATTCAGACACATCTATAAAACCATATAACAAAACATAGCATCATAGGCTAAGTATAAACATATGGGAGGACTTTCTCGATTGCATTCAAACAAGCAAAAAATATTAATTCTGATGCCTCCTTTATGAGAGACTGAGAGGGGGGAATGGAACAGTTTTTGATCATAGTAAAAAGGCTTGGACATTTAAATAGCATTAGCTATATTACATACTAAACAACGTTTTTACAAAATAACGTGATTACTTGCAGTATTATAAACTTCAAAAATACAAATATTGCACTAGCTTTGGTTGAAATGGAGAATAACCTTTTGATTTGTTGACATTGTCTGTCCAACCGTCATTTACAACAAGACTTAATAATAAAAACCTCACTTTTTAGGGATGATACTATATTGGTAATAAATCCTGGTGATGAATTAGATAAATGGCTAGGATTACACATTATTGTTTACCATGGAACTAAATATCTTGTTTCTAATAAATGACTGTGTTAATCTTAAGGATGCAAAGACAATATGTGTATGTTAGCGGTCACTGGTAGACATTAGACATACATGAGTAATACTAATAATGCTAAGGGAAAAAGGTGTACGAAAACTGTGCTGGAGGAAAACGATGCAGTAGGAAATAATTGGTTATTGAAAATAAAATAAAATAAATCAAACTTTAATAAAATGGGATAATTTTAAGCTGGTTGCATAGTGATGACTGAAGCGTTTAAATTAGTGATATGAAAGTGTGTTTATATTCTCCACTAAATAATGTTTATGATGATAGCAACTTAATGGAGTCTTATTTATCGTAAGGTTGTATAGTGCATGATGGTAGGGCCTAATTAGACCAATCTCTCGGTTCGGTTAATTAAAGTTTTCTTAATTAGTTCTTCGTTCCTACGTATATTAAATATTAGATACTCTTAGATTACTGGTTTTTTATGTTTGATACCCATGCTTGCTTTTTTCATCGAAGTCAGTTCTGAGGTCAGAAGTTATGGATAGGCACATCACTGAACTTGCCTTGAAAAAGTTCATATTACTTTTAATTCGACCGTTCCGGTGGCCTATTGGTTAGAGCTTCCGCCTCAGTTGCGGGAGGTCGCGGGTTCATAGCAAAAAAATGGTACTAACAGCTGCCTCGCTATGCGCTCAGCATTAAGAGGTTAGTTTTAGGACTGGTGGGTCTGGTGTCAAGATAATGTGAATGTGTGCAACATGATGCTATATGTCTGCGGCATGATGCCCCAGTGCTAGACATCACTATAAACTGCCACACTGCAGACATTGTAGCGATAGGACTGAAAAAGTATTAAAAGCTACGTTAAAAATCCAAATCACACACACACACACACACACACACACACACTTTTAATTCAAACTATCATCTAATGCTTGTAGTAACTTGTGTTCTAAAACTGAATACTTTTTTGTATGTCATTGTATAAATTATCTGCCTCCGCATTAGTACATAACGAAGCTGTATATGTCATTAAATGTATAATTTTGTCACAATATTTATTTTCTAGTTTGTTGCAGTCGAAATCATTCAAAAGCGACTTCATTATAGCAGCATAAAACCACCAAAAATTGGTTATATTGATTTTAGTTTATGTTCTTTAGGGTAACTTAAATCATGTCTTTTATATAATTATTCTTCTTGCCAATAAAATCTTCATGACGTTCAAAGTATTTTCATTAGGACGTATTGAATACTTGTATACTCATTTTGTTTCTTAAATTTTCCATGTTTAGCGAAGACAGCTTTATTTATCATTTGGGGAAATCCTTTCGAAACTGACTAATTGCTTTTTCCTAAAGGATATATTAAGTATTTGTATGAATTTAGCCATGACTTTTTATCAAATAAAAGTGATCTATGTATATTTTTACGTTTAATCCTAAAAGAAACGGTTTTATATTACGATAGTGGATAGCATATCTCTCTTTGATTTTTCACGTGCTCAGTAATTTACACAATGAACTTGTTTTTGTATCTTCTGTTATTCGTCTGCAATTGAGATCAATAAAGCTAAATATATTCGACATTTTAACTTTACCGACCGTGAACTTTGATATCTTCAGCGTCATCATCGTTAGCCTCAAAATAAATATGGTACTCGTGATTTTCTTTAACAGTTTAGTATCATGCTGATTTGTCTTCTTATTTCAGGTTCAATCTTCAAAAGCATATCATAATCCGTGATCAATTTTGATTGTACGTTACGTATTTTCAATCTAGCATCATGAACTAGTTTATGTGCACTGAAATACTGTGCTTGGTCTAGTTTACAAATATTTCATTCTTTAAAAAATCAAACGACATTAAAATATCTTTCTTTACGTAGTAGTCACAAGTGAATTAAAATAATTGATATACAGGTAATCTTTATTTTATTATGCCTGATCTTTTGAAGTTTGAATGTCAAGTTTCGTTATTTGGTTTCAATGCGATCGTGGATTTCTATGGACAGAGATCTTTTCTCAATCATTTTGGTTGCATGTGTTTGGTGTTGTCACCTTAGATTCCGCTGAGGTTTGTAATTTTTTCCGTGAAATTGTCATAGTTTCAGTTCTTCACAACTTGTAAGTTGTCTCGTTGTTGACATTATTGCTAAGCTTAGTGAAGGAAAGTCCAGAAAAATGAAAACTAAAATCTGCAAAATTTCCGACATCTTTCCCTAAGTGAAAACAAAAGTAGGGTAATGAATCAAGATAAAACTATCCAAAATACCAATGGATTGAATCACTGTCAAACACATTTTATTACTGCATACAAATAATTTGTATCTCGTGTTTTTGTTGTCTTTTTACCTTGTATTATCTTAAACTTGAAAGTTAATTGTACTGTTATTATTATTTCTTTAATCGATGCCAGGTTAACGTTGTGTGAGAATGTCTTCTGATGCTTCTTCATTATTTGGTGTTAACATGGAATTCATCTGCAATTTTCGCGCTGTCAAATAGATAATATAATCTACGTGTCCGATCAATATTCTATCAATATTCTTTGATCTGCCTGTAACTATATGACACTAAAGAGTGTGTATAAGAGACTTAATTCGTAGGTTTTCTTTTTTTAAGAACATATATGTACTTTTCTTATTCTATAAGACTTTAGTAACTCCTCGAGTTCTTTAGAGGGGTTGATCCATTTACTTATTCGTGCTACTCTTATCAATTACAATCCATTGACCGTTGTCTAAATTGCACAATAAATAAATCTGCATGGCAAATATCCTTTTTATATTCACACCAAACAAAACCCATATTTACAAAGAAGCCGTCTACTATAAGTTGCCCAAGTTATTCTCTCGCTATTATCCATTGTCTTTAACAAAATGTATCGTGCTCGTTATATATTGGACCTATTTAAACAGTAGCAAATAAATGATCGACCCTTAATATCTCCCAAACGTTCAGATGGGCACAGTTATCAAGCGGTATGTGAATCATGTGATCAGAGCACAGACATCTGTAGCATTGGAAACAGACGAACAGAGGGTAAGATACATATACGTGGAGGATCGTTATTATGAATAATGTGGGCGAATTTATGAAGCAGCATTGAAATGAAAAGAAACAAGATTTCAAGTAGTAAGCTTAAGCATTTTAGCTAGCGGAGTACAGTCGGACCTGAAAGGAGGCTGAAAACGTCATTCGGAATTGTGTCTTGCACGGTTGGTATCCACCACCGGTAATGTCAGAAAAAAGGACGGAGACTACTTCTTGCTCTAGTCCCTAAACAGATCTATATCTCGGATTGTTTTCTTACAACAGTCTTAAGTGGCTTAGGAGATGTCAGTTTCAGAACCGAACAGATGAAATTATCCCTTGTGAATTTTTTTTTCTCCCTAATAAGCATTTACCGGTGTGCATGTAATGTTAGACATAATGCAGTGTTCCATAAAAATGAAAGGGAGGCACTTCATGATAGCTTAAGTGTCACTAATGAGTTGTCTTACACTACAATTTAATTTCATCCTTTGTCATGATATATCTGTTTCAAAATTAAATATTGAACACTTTTAAAATTTCTTCCCGTACCCCAGTTTGCAGATTGATTCGATACACATACATTGGTAAATATAAACTATATATTGCACAGTACTTAAATTATGTCCCCTTATCATATCAGCACGATGCTAGAAGTGAATTTCGCATATCACTTTGAACAAAATTCATGTTCATCAATTTATGAACATGTCTCGTACCAGTGTAACAATAAAGTATTATAGTAGCAAAAATCTTTGCAAATACATATATAAATACATTTTTATAAAAGATTAATAAACTAAAAAATAATGATGCTTCATGTCTGCGGCATGATGTCCCAGTTCAGGACATAATGATAAACTGCCACACTGCAGACATCATAGAGATATGACTAAAAGCTGTTAAAGCTACGTTAAAAATCCAATCACACACACACACACACACACACACACACACACACACACACACACACACACACACACACAGAACAATACTATTCATATATTCTGGACTACAATATATGAATTGTCCCTATAACATTGATTTGTTTCATACAAAAGTTTATAAATAAAAATTATCGAAAATATAAACATTTTCATTCGGCGAGGTCTTTTGTGATGTATATGATGACTGAGACTGTCAACGTACTGATAACTGCGACCGTCTTGCCTTCATTCGATTCTATTCTTGCATTAGTATCTTTATTATTATTATTATTATTATTATTATTATTATTATTATTATTATTATTATTATTAAAATGATGATTCTTTTATATCGTTCTTTCAGACAGTGAGATGCTCAGAAA
>JAECUM010025857.1:0-40682 GCA_016617855.1 Megalonaias nervosa | reverse complement strand
TATAATCAGCGATGTTACAGATTTGTTTGTACGTATTAATTAGTCTAATACGTTTATTTACTTCGTATCGTAATGTACGTATTAATTAGTCTAATACGTTTATTTACTTCGTATCGTAATGTACGTATTAATTAGTCTAATACGTTTATTTACTTCGTATCGTAATTATTGTTCCGCTTCCATTATTGTTTCTGCTACAATAATTTTGTGGAATAACCACGATTTTGATCAAGTCCTGATTAATCCATATTTGTTCTACTAATAATATAATGGAAATGTACAATTGTGACGGCTGTTGATCTAATAATGGTACTTTACGCAGACGTATTTCGATCAATTTACTTCTTTTCACAGGAACTACTGCAATAGTGTGATAAAAATTAACCAGCCTTGGTATATTTAAATCTCCTGTGTTTACCTCACTTGATGGACCACGTTCTCCTAAAACCACACGAATATTAAACGCGTGTGCTGAATTAATTGATTCTGTATTTCGTCGCGCTACTAGCGTTATTCTAACACGATCATATCGTCTATTAAACGTCAGTATGGATTTGTCTTTGGAAATTCGAAGTAACGTTTATTCATGCGAACGCGATAATTTTCGTTTGACCACAAGATGTAAGTTCCGTATCACTGCTTATTATTTGCTCATTTTTTTCTCCATTAACTTTAGATTGTCAGAATTGTCCTACATTTTACAATATTGCACTCACGTGTAATTCATATTGCGGTCACGTGTGCCCAATTCGTATTAGGAACTACTCTGTAAACAAATCATGTACACTCACGTAGTAGAAGCTTTACGTTTTGGTTGATTAAATTTGTTTCTGAATGAACTAAAGCAGATGTTTCGTGGACTGCACATACCAGCTGCTTTGCCACATTCCGCGTTACATTTTTTAATCCAATGGTTCGGATTTAGGCTAGCGATAGACGCCATATTGCTGGGTCCCTACAAATAACATGCAAGTGACAAGTCATAAACTGTCTTCTTTAGCTGATAATAAGAAGGGCAAAAAAATATACTTACAGTGTTACATCCTGAATTTCCTCAAAAAGTACTTTCTTTGTTCTGCAAATCCGAATTACATGAGGCATGTCATGGGTTCTCAAGCTTGATTACACATTTGCAAATTGTACTGTAATTTCGACTATATTCCAGGTGCAATTGCATCCTCCGTAATGCACTCAAAATGAAATAAACATTATATTCCACAGCGTCTTGTTGATAATTGCAAACGAAAGACTTTATATTTTTCCCACATTATGATTTCAAACATTCAATGACATAACAGAAACACGCTTGCAAATGTCAACACGCTACTCCCTCGCTGCTGAAATCCAATATACTTCATGTTTAATTGACAGAGATAAATCCAGTCATTATCACGAAATTTAGCAGAATCGACAAAAATAACAAAATCTATTCATTCCAGACTAAATGGAAGAGCTGTTGCAATGCGCATTCATTCACAATATGAATCTAAATTTCAGTTTAATTTGACAAAAACGCCATTTTCTTTCGAAAGTTATGTCTAGCGTGCGACTAAGTTCAAATTTATCTGGGCGGAGTTATGTGCGCATTTATAATGCTGTTGTTGTGTATTGATGAATCTGCGATTGTGTATTTAGTTTGGAATACATAATAAATTCAGTTACTTTGTTTCTTGTAGTGTGTTTTTGTTTATATAATGAAGCCTTACGTAGAATAAGAAAATGAGCATATAATAAATAGGTTACTCCATTTGCATGGGACAATATGAACTCGTTTTGTCGGATGGATATACTCCACTCCCAAGGTCGTGCATTATATCCTTCCTAAAATCTCGTTCATATTTTCCCATACAAATGCAGTAACCAATAAGTACGACGGTACAGTAGCTTGATTTGCACGTAAATATTCATGAACTAGCGGTACAAAGTCTTTATCAATGTCTTCACGTCATCCTGATTCTACATGAAAAACTACGACAACGTCATTTTCACCAGAGGCTTCTTCATCGAATCCTATATACACCATATACACTTAAATATAAATTGCAAACACGTCATTTTTTTTTTTTTTTTACTGCAACAATGTCATCGATGATTTTAATCACGGTGATTGCTTCAATTGTTCACGATAAAAGTATTTTTCAATTGCGTTGACTCAGTAACTGTGTGAATGAATTGTAATCTGGTACCAAACGTGTGAATAATTTTATTAGCACATGTAATGCTATTATCGGTAATTTCGTCATTGATTTTACTCACAATGATATCTTTGTTGGTTTCCAATACAATTTTCTTTCACCGTATGTAAACTGTAAAATCCATGCGGATATCATTACGAGTTCTGACGAATACACGTACGAGTTCTGATGAATACACGTACGTGTTTGTCAAACTCGGTCTTTATCGTGATAATGGTTGTTTCAACACGTGCAATGCCGTCTAAAAGATATTTGTTGTTGTACCGCGAGTACATAACATCGGACTTTTCAATGATGAGATCCAGTTATCGTTCATGTCAAAATCTCGTCATTTCATTACCATTATTACTGTTGTTATTATTATTATTATTATTATTATTATTATTATTATTATTATTATTGTTGTTGTTGTTGTTGTTGTTTTCGTTGTTTTTACACATCCTCTGGCTTTGTCATTGGCATCATTATTAATAAATGACATAGAAATAACAGATTCTGTCATCACTCCATTGTTGGTTAATACAAAGTATCTACACAGTTGGTTTAAAATTTAACCAAAATGTCTCTGATGCTTACGTTGGATGATTTCAACTTTCCAGATTAAGACCGCTTCGGTGGCCTCATGGTTAGAGCGTCCGCCTCGGATGCGGGTGACCGCGAGTTCGAACCCCGGCCGAGTCAGACCAAAGACTTCTAAAAATGGTACTAACAGCTGCCTGGCTTGACCCTCAGCATTAAGAGGTTAGCGTTATGACTGGTCATCCTGGTGTCAGGATAATGTGACTGGGTGGGACATCATGCTACATCACATCGCGTAGTACATTTACCTCTTCTCAACATACTGGACTTTCCAGTGCGATCTGCATAAATTGAATAAAATAAGGCATATTCGGGAATCACTGCCAATAATGGAAATATACCATCTTCTTTAACGCCGTTAGGTACAACACCATTTGGTGCCTCCTTCGTGGCAACTACCTTCTTTAACACCGTTAGGTGCAGCACCATTTGGTGTCACCATCGCGGCAACTTCAGACGGGGATCATTTCAAAGTTATTTCACCTTGCTTACGTGCTGCAGCTTCAAAACTGCCTCACTGTCAGCGGAAGTATACGTGTCCCGAACTAAACATATTATTTTTAGGTAAGTTTAGATTTACCACGCAGCTGTTCGTGATTACAAGTATTTTGTTTAAAGTCTGTTATACTGCGATACATGTATATTCCACTGCGGTGTTTAATCATGCCCTGAAATACATGCCAGCCGGCGATGTACAAAAAGAAGCGAACACAACACACTCAGGTCATGGGGTTTATTTTCCGTCAAGGATTCAAGAGAAAAGAAGAAAAAAAAAAAAAAAAGAAAAACAAGCCTCGAACACCCTAAACATTCAGATGTTCCAATTTTCGCGAATTGTATTCGCCACCATAGGCGTAGACATAATGAATAAAATGCCCTTCGTTCAGAAACGATATGACGAGCGTCTAGGCTTTTATTAGGTGCCAGGCACTCGACGTTATCGTCCCCTTCATGCGACTCGTGCACTGATCGATCACTCACTCATTCAAGCGCTCACTCATGATAAACACGCACCTCGGTCACACATATGTCGACGTCAGACTGTCTAAACAGATCAATATTTTCAATCGAAAAGTAATAAATTGAGTACAGCAATGTGAAATCCTTCTGGGATATATATAGTCCGCTTTCAACATTTGGATAACAGCCCATATATAACGCAAACATGTAATAAGCACGAGCAAGATCAAAATTAAGTAAAATTTCTTCGCAAGGTTCTTGATGACTATTTATTCGTAACGGTTCATCAAATCGTTACGAGTAAATAGTCATCAAGAACCTTGCGAAGAAATTTTACTTAATTTTGATCTTGCTCGTGCTTATTACATGTTTGCGTTATATATGAGACAAGACTGTCAAACACCATACAGTTATGCTCCTCTCATACAGTTGTCGTAGCTAGCAACGATAACCTACATGTTCCGCCGCGTTCCATAAACGACAACAATCATTGTTCTTTGGTCAACGATAGTGTCATCGAAGAGGTCCACCACGCATCAAAATGCCCAGCATTGTTATGACATGTACTCGTACCATCCACGATAACCTACAAGTGCTGCCGCGTTCCATCAACGACAGCAAGTGTACTTCTGTGGTTAACGATGGTGTCATCGCAAAGATCCACAACGCATTAAAAATATTCATCATCATTAAGTTGTCCGCGGTGGTGTGCAAATCTCAAATTGATATTCTGGTTGTGTTGTACACAAGAAGCAAAAGCAGCAGCTGGTCTGGGTGCAATTCTGGCTATCTATGGATAAGCCTTCGATGTTCCTGCGGCTGTAAGTCCATGATATGATATGTGGTCAGCATGTTCACTAGTATCTTTGGTCATAGATAAACCAACGCTACAAACGTAGTCGTCGCTGTATCTAGAGAGTCCTAGTACCTCGTGGCAACGTCTACGTCATCAAGAATTGCTTCAATTTCTTTACCGTTAATCCAGTATCGTGCTATGTTACAAAGCGCCATCACGCCGCTGTTGACAACACCAATTTTATCCACGGTCCCGCATGGGCTACCGTTATCGGCTCGGACTAGTTTACGTACGATTACGATAAAAGCCTCACATTGTAGAAAATAACGACCTGTATCTTGAACTTGTAATTCTATTCATCCACGTTCATTAAGAACACTTGTTTCGTAAGAATAAATCTAAAATCTCGTTTACTAAGACCAATAAGCACTGGTTTATCCATGTCAACGGAGATATCAGATAATTCTTAGATGTTTGCTATGCTATTAAATTCGATATCGTTTTATTGCCGACGGGTTCACAGTCAATGACCTAGTGCTAGGTTAGCAATGGCACTATCACTTATTTTACCATTATTCGTGAGCGTCTGTAATTTTTGTTTTCTAGCATGGTTGATAATTTTACTAACGCAATCGTTTTAGTGAACCCTTGGCGCATTCTTCTCCGGCAGAGTGTGTGCGCAATTAACATTTCCTCGCCGCTGAGTACTCGTCGAAGGTTTGTAGTAGATCGTGGCGATTGTTAGTCGTTGACACTTATTTGTTACATGTGTATTAAATTACACGTGACATCACATACACGCGATGGTGTTAGCCCCGTACACGATTTAATTCAACGCGTTAGCGACCATGTGGCTTGTCGGTTAAATTATATATGACAAATTCGCAGGGGACAGGTTTTCCTTATTGATATTGTGCTTGTAAAAAAACAAATCTTGAATAAGTTCCACGTCATTTTGAAATCTCACCATTTCGGTAAATGATTAACAATCCATGAGCATCAGTTCTGTTAAATTTCATCAACATGTTCGCGTTTTCGCGGATAACTTTACTATGTGCCCGTAACGCTGTGTTGTGTAAGTCACGTCGCTGTTTCGATAACGCCCGCAAGAAAATATTTTTCGGGGCATTTTTGCTTGTCAAGCACGATATCTTTGTACACGAGAATATTATTCAAAGACACGTCTAAGTTGTCAAAGGACGGCATATCTTCGATGTCCATGAAAAAAAATTGAACGGTGTTATCCTTTTCGTCATCGCCATTCGCTAATGAATTAGTAACGTCGTTAAAATTACGAGTGACATAGTACCACATCTGATCATCTGCAGATGGCTAAGCAAGCCAACACATGCTAAAATTTAACAACAACTGAGTCTTTCCTTACCTGGACAACCCAACTGATGATCTCAAGGACACAATTTCGAATAAAATCGCGTGGTGTTGTTTCGATGGTTTTATTGCACGCGCTGTAAAGACTATAAGTGGACTATGTGTGGAAACAAGTGATTACATATTTGGTATTAAAGATAACCAGCATGAGTTCATATTGTACCCGAAGTCGTAATATGACACGAGTCACACAGGCAACACAGGTCATGTTGGCAAATGGACGATTTGCCACCAACCGAATATGTTATTTGATACGGGATATTTATATGATGATTTGTAGGTACTACAGCCGGGACCAACATAACTTCTACACTAGGGTGTAACTATCCAGCAGAAAAAGATATTGCCGGATACAATTACTGTGGACCTGGAACACGGTTCTATATACGTCTCGATGTCAACGAGATACCACTACGCGGTGAAGAACACGTAAATAGAGCTGATGCCAATTGTTATCGACACTACGTTGCTTATAAAACGTCGTCAAATACAAACTCACGGCAACATCCTGAGGTAAATTTGATACATAATTTAAAAGAAATTATTGATCCAGCTTGTGAGAACGTATTGCATGCTGGATAGTTAATGGGGGTATGAAATAAAAAGCTGTACCTGGTTATCAAAGTCCACGGATAGCCCGTGTGCAATTAGAAACTGGGTAATTATATGTACGCTAAACATGCCGCTGTTTATTACGGTTCACATAGTTATCAGAAAGGTATAGTATCTGCTGAAAAAGTAGCAGTCGTTTGACGTCAAGGACGCATTCTAGTGTTTGTCTGGACAAGATTTATTTACTGATACAGAACAAGTCCATGAAGACTTCTGAACGTTTAAATGCACTATGAAGTTTATCAAGCTGATATTTTATTTTGCTACACAATGAATTACCTGGACTAAAATACAAATACGTATTGACTATCGTTGACGTCACCAGCCGGTATAAAGAAGCTGAACCATATCACACACGTGTTTAAAAGAATTTATACGCACAGAAAATTAACATGGCCTAAACTTTTATAACTAGATCCCGGCAAAGAATTTACAGAGCAGTGTCAACGGTGATGAAATAATATCCTCTACAAATCCGCCGTGGACATGCAGGAGTTCATCTGGAATGAGCTATTGTGGAACGATTTAGACATACACTCGCGGAACAATTATTTGGTGATTAATTGATGACATAGATGATTAATACTTTATTTGCATGACCACATCGTGTGCGAAAATATTGATGATTCATACTGTATTTAAATGCTAGAGTAACAAGGACTTTGAAAGTGCCAACGAGTTGGCAAAACCGTAGTGTTTCAACTCAGATCTAACAGATCAAGCACTGTAAATAACACACTAATTACAGGATCGGAAAAATAGAGTATATGTTTTGTGTTCAAAATGGTATAGACGAGATTTGAAACTAATTCAAATCTGTATGAAGACTTGGAACACGGATTGGGCAGTCATTAATAAATGTTACTTGGCAAATAAGTCATCGTGGACTGGAACAGATCTGTCTGAAAGTGTAGACGGAAAATTAGACCACCTACGTATTTGATACTTTGCTTGCAACTGATGTCTTGTCCTGTAATTGTTTAAAAGTACCATTCTCAGTCTCTACAGTATGTTTGCAAGTATTTGTAACTCTTGTGTTTCTGACACAATAGCTGCCAATGTGTTCATTTTTCCTAATTAGTTTGAGAACTTAATGAAATTGTAACATTTAACATTTTCTGTTTTCCTTGATGTTATGTAGTTATTACGTTTAAATTTATTATGATGGGAATACTTTCGTTTGCTTCGTTCTATTGCTATCTTTGTCTAGATGTTGTATGCACTCAGCAACTAGATGGTTCAAAGTGAAATAAAAATCATACTTATAAATGCTACTTCTCTCAATGAAACCATCAATGCGTATCGTGTCCTCTTAGTGCACAACTCAGATGACTGCATTGGCCATGATCGACTTTAATTGGACTGAATGGGATGCAGGCTACATTGGCCAGGATCAATCTTAATTGCAAAGGTCAAGCTGCACTGCGAAAGGTTTTGAGTCTAAGTAGGCGGGCATTATGTTGTGCACCCTTTACTAGGCACAGTAGGCTGAATTATGTAAGGATATATACGTTGCCCATGATATGGCAGACAACATATACGTATCCAATGGTGCCTTACAAAAACAAAATAGAAAAATGGGGTAGAGGTAAACAGCGACACTGTCATTCATTCGAACCACTAAATCTAATGAAATAAATAAAAAAGCAAACTCCGGGTACAAAAGAGTATCGGGTTTTTTCCTGTAGTAAAAATGGAATAGTCCGTGTACAAATGGAACTCTACCAATGACTTGATAGTCCATGTACAAATGGAAATCTACCATTGACTTGATCGTCCATTTACAAAAGGAACGCTACCTTTTTCAATTTCCGAGATCCACTTTGTCACACGTGACTTATATATCACATACCTTCTTTTAATTCCATAGTTTCAGCTTGCAATACATGACTTATCTATCACATACCTTATTTAGTTTCAGAGTTCCAGCTTGTAATACATGATTTATCTATCACGTACCTTTTTTAGTTTCATAGTACCAGCTTGGACCAGACTGCATTAATAAAGCAACTAGCGTGTTATATATGACTTATCTATTGGATACCTTCTTTTTCTAGTTCGAGACTTCTAGCTTGGACCAGAGTGTACGCAGCATCGTTTGCTCCAGCTGTAGCCATGGTTTCTTTCTAACCGACTGTAGTTCAAGGAGTATTTACTAGCAGAGCAGTGAGGTGAGGACTGGGCTGTAAAAGACAGAGAACAAGCTTCCAGCTCTATTCAATTTATAAAATTACTGCAGAGATGTCATCCTGTTTGTAAAAAAGAAAATAAGGTCTAGAAGTACCCGAACATGTTAAATGTGGGCATCACGCACTTGGTTTTAGGTTACCTGCCGACGGCTAAGGGAGAATATGTTATGGTCCTGCGTCCATCGTCGATTGTGCATTTCTTTGCGCTTTATTTTTTGAAACAGCTCTCTCGGCATAGGCACTCTTTACCTGAAATCTAGCACTGATGCAAAATAGGTCTCTATGCAATCAACTTACTTTGTAGTAAATCTTCTTCTTCTTCTTCTTCTTCTTCTTCTTCTTCTTTTCTCACATATTGTACAAAGCATTTATTATAAGATACTGAGCCCATGGTTCTTGAACCACGAAGTGTCCCTGGATGGACTTTATTATAGCAACAAAATGCAATTTGAAGTTCATTATCTTTGCCCTTTGATATTTAGATCGCAGGCCCAGTAGGGATCGGCCCTTCCTCAATGCAATACAACGATGAAATCCAAGGTAAAGCTGGCCCCTAAATTCGTACAGAGGTGCCTCTGTTCAAGTGTAGGCCTCAATGTATTACAACAATGGAACCCAAGGTAAAGCTGGCCCGTAAATTAATAAAGACGTGCCTCTGTTCAAGTAAAGGCTATCTATGAAATTTAATAACAATTGGATCCACGAAACATAGTTTATGGAAAACAAGGCAATTATAATGTCAAGTCCAACAACCTTGAACTTTGACCTCTTCAACCGAGAGTAGAAATGGAGATACTTTTTCCCAGGTGTAGACTACAAATGAAGTTTGAGGACATTTGGATCTTAAGAAGCATAAATAAAAGAAACTAAATACAAACAACTGAAAGCTTCAGTGACCTTGACCCTTTCACCTCTCGATCTCAGGATCAATATGAAACTGTCCCTTCCCAATGACGATTAAAATAAATTACAAAAGGACAATATACTTGTCCATAAAGCAAACCGATGTTGTTAGTTCCATTGATCTAGTCCTTTGAAACTATCCTTGATAGATTTCTACTTTGTGTTTATATGTCATTTTAAAGTAGGTAGAAACCCAGCCAACAAACGTTGTTGTGAATACAAGTTGTTTGCAAACGGACGAACAGACATACGAATATTACGATTCACAAACAAACACACAGGCGCACACACGCACACATGGAACTTCGTCACTGTTTCAAGCCTAATAGAAATCTTGCTTGTTCACAAAATGATATATACGTGCTCGTAAATAGTTTGAATGTCTCTTTATAAGATTAGAATGGTACTTGTGTAGCTTGATGTATTTTTATAAGAGTAGAATAGTGCTTGTCCAGCTTCATGTCTCTTTATCAGAGTAGTATAGTACTTGTGTAGCTTGATGTCTCTTTATAATAGTATGGTACTCGTGTAGCTTGATGACGGTCTCTTTATAAGAGTCGTATGGTATTTGTGTAGCTTGATGACTCTTTATAGGAGTAGTATAGTACTTGTGTTGCTTTATGCATGTCTCTTTATAAGAGTAGTATAGTACTTGTGTAGTTTAATGACTGTCTCTTTATAAGAGTAGTATAGTACATTTGTAGCTTGATGAATGTCTCTTTATAAGAGTAGTATAGTACATGTGTAGCTTGATGAAGGTCTCTTTATAAGAGTAGTATAGTACTTGTGTAGCTTGATGAATGTCTCTTTATAAGAGTAGTATAGTACTTGTGTAGCTTGATGACTCTTTATAAGAGTATTATGGTACTTCTGTAGCTTGATGTCTCTTTATAAGAGTAGAGTAGTACTTGTCTAGCCTGATTTCTCTTATAAGAGTAGTACGGTACTTGTGTAGCTTGATGAATGTCTCTTTCTAAGAGGAGTACAATACTTGTGTAGCTTGATGTCTCTTATAAGAGTAGTATAGTACTTGTGTAGCTTGATGTCTCTTTACAATAGTATGGTACTCGTGTAGCTTGATGACGGTCTCTTTATAAGAGTCGTATGGTATTTGTGTAGCTTGATGACTCTTTATAGGAGTAGTATAGTACTTGTGTTGCTTTATGCATGTCTCTTTATAAGAGTTGTATAGTACTTGTGTAGTTTAATGACTGTCTCTTTATAAGAGTAGCATAGTACATTTGTAGCTTGATGAATGTCTCTTTATAAGAGTAGTATAGTACATGTGTAGCTTGATGAAGGTCTCTTTATAAGAGTAGTATAGTACTTGTGTAGCTTGATGAATGTCTCTTTATAAGAGTAGTATAGTACTTGTGTAGCTTGATGAATGTCTTTTCTAAGAGTAGTACAGTACATGTGTAGCTTGATGTCTCTTTCTAAGAGTAGTATAGTACTTTTGTAGCTTGATGTCTCTTTATACAAGTAGTATAGTACTTGTGATGCTTTATGAATGTCTCTTTATAAGAGTAGTATAGTACTTGTGTAGTTTGATGAATGTCTCTTTATAAGAGTAGTATAGTACTTGTGATGCTTGATGAATGTCTCGTTATAAGAGTAGTATAGTACTTGTGTAGCTTGATGACTCTTTATAAGAGTATTATGGTACTTCTGTAGCTTGATGTCTCTTTATAAGAGTATTGTAGTACTTGTCTAGCCTGATTTCTCTTATAAGAGTAGTACGGTACTTGTGTAGCTAGATGAATGTCTCTTTCTAAGAGGAGTACAATACTTGTGTAGCTTGATGTCTCTTATAAGAGTAGTATAGTACTTGTGTAGCTTGATGAATGTCTCTTTCTAACAGTAGTACAAAACTTGTGTAGCTTGATGTCTCTTTATAAGAATAGTATAGTACTTGTGTAGCTTTATGAATGTCTCTTTATAAGAGTTGTACAATACTTGTGTAGCTTGATGTCTCTTTATAAGAGTAGTATAGTACTTGTGTAGCTTGATTTCTCTTTATAAGAGTAGTATAGAACTTGTGTACCTTGATGTCCCTGTGTAAGACTAGTAACGGTACTTGTGTAGCTTGATGAATGTCTCTTTACAAGAGTAGAATAGTACATGTGTAGCTTGGTGTCTTTTTATAAGACTAGTATAGTACTTGTGTAGTTTGATGTCTCTTTAAAAGAATAGTATAGTATATGTGTAGCTTGTCTCTTTAAAAGAATAGTATAGTATATGTGTAGCTTGTCTCTTTAAAAGAATAATATAGTATATGTGTAGCTTGTCTCTTTAAAAGAATAATATAGTATATGTGTAGCTTGTCTCTTTAAAAGAATAATATAGTATATGTGTAGCTTGATGAATATCTCTTTATAAGATTAGCATAGTACTTGTGTAGCTTGATGAATATCTCTTTATAAGATTAGCATAGTACTTGTGTAGCTTGATGAACAATTCCTTTTTGTACAATTAGTTCAAGACTGTCTTAATGGAAAAAGTTGTCATTTTTAAGCACGTGATTAATCTGTGATTATTAATGACATAGATATTAAATTATAACATTTAGATACCTAAAGGAAAATGGTGCCTTATATGAAGCATATTTTAACGTTATCTACTTAAAAAAGTATTGTGCATTTTTGCAAGGTACACCGGCAATAAGAAATTATTCCTTCCATATATTAATCATGAGTATACTACCCACCTGATGGCTGACATTAATATTGAAGGAATTAATCATATGCATGGTAGCCTACAAGGTCACGTGATAACTATATATAGATTAAGTATGAGGGCAATAAAATAATTGTGCAGGACACGTGTCAAAGCTATAGCCTATTCTTGTGTGTCCAAAACAAACAATGATTAGTTTGGATGAACACGCTTTAAGATGTTTTACAGTAAAGGAATTTTGCCTGAAAGTATTCGTATTGATAAAATACATCTGTGGCGGAGTTGTATTTGGACTAATAGAGATGAAACACATCTATGGAAGAGGTGTATTTTTAAACGGCGTATTTAGATTGATACATATTAAATACACAGAGGTGTATTTTGAAATAGTTTGGAGAGAACACCTCCTCTTTTGCAGCCATGCTAGTATAATGGATAGGTCATGCTTTCATTTGTTAACAAAAATAGAGCGTCGGTCGAATCTCAGAGGAAACCTGTCTTGATATGTTAACCAGTAGTGATGAATGTCCTGAATGAATTCACAAAAGTCCAAAGTAATGTATTAATCCAAAGTTACTGAACATTTTAGTACTTCCAATGAGTCATTTAAATAGATAATTCTGCTCGAATCATTTCTGATTTCAGCAACACAACTGTAAACTCAATAGATTCGCAGAGACTGATCTAAAACAGGAATGAATTACCAAACTCAATATATCAATATAACCACTTGACCTACGACACAATATAATTCTCTGGAAGCTTAGTCATTCCAACGAGAAAAGCAGTTTGATTGTAAACAATACTGTGCCTTGAACTCAAACATTAGTAAATATCATGTTTGCAACTTACAGTCATGGACAAAGTTAGGTACGCAAATACTTCATTCACAACTCTCAATCACGGATAAACGTCAAACGCACAACATAAAGTAATAATACACGAGATCTTTTAAAAGTACAATTACCTAAGAAAAATAGGTGTGGAATAAGCCAAGCGAAATGATGAATCAAAAGGTAGTCATTCAAGTATTTCAAGATAGATACAGTTCATCTATACCACTGTTATGCATTACCTACCATTGCTACTGACTATAAAATGCTCTCTCTCTCTCTCTCTCTCTCTCTCTCTCTCTCTCTCTTTTCGTCAGGTTGCCTACCAGTTGTACAAATCATAATACCAAAGACACCATCGTGTATCAGAGGTGAAAATATGCCACGCTCGTTATTCGCGGATTTTCTCCCGCAGTATGCGACGATGGTCCAGAGAGAAAAGAGAAATCTGGATCCATTGGAGGTAAAACGGACATGCTAGTTGGCCAAACAACAAGGGAGTGTAACTGACTTTAAGAGTTTTTGTCTTTTATCACTCTGTTGCTTAGCTTAAATCTGTAAAGTTTTACCGTCATACATACTTGGCGTGTGTGTGTGTGTGTGTGTGTGTGTGTGTGTGATTTCGTTTTTTAACGTAGCTTTAAGAATTTTTCAGTCAGCAGCAGGGAGGGTGAACAGACCATTAGGGTCTACGAATTAGAGAACCGGTTCCAACCGGTTAACGGGGGGGGGGTGTGTGAACATAATATCAAAGACTTAAAAAAAAATGGTACTAATATCTGCCTCGCTTGGCATTAAGAGGTTAGTGTTAGGACTGGTCGGCCTGGTGTCAGGATAATGTGACTGGGTGGGACATCATGCCACATGTCTGCGGCATGATGCCCCAGTGCTTGACATCACTATAAACTGTCACACTGCAGACGTCGTAGCGATGTGACTGAGCAGCAGGGAGGGTGAACAGGCCATTAGGGTCTACGAATTAGAGAACCGGTTGCAACCGGTTAACGGGGGGTGGGGGGTGGGGGGTGAACAGACCACTTCATTTTTGAAAAACAGAACCAAAAAAAAATATCGCATATATGTGGTCACACCCTCCCTGCTGCTGTTGTTTATCGACTTTAAATTCAAAAATAAACAGCAGCTATGATGTTCAGTCATTCCATTCATACCATTCCACTGGGTCCCTTCTGCCAGTAAAGTCTTTACCAATACGATCCTAAGAGTCCTTTTTCTATTTGGTAAAGGCCTTTCTTATGGCCCACAGGCACTCTTCATGGTTAAGACTGTCTTATGGTCCACAGGCACCTTATTGAAACTTTTTGGTACCCTTCAGTGAGGTCACAAGGTCACGAGTTCACATCATCCTGCTATTTATTTTAGGGGCGCAAGCGCATAGACACACCTCCCAGCGAATTCCTAATGTGCGAAACGAAATATTAGAAATTCAGAGGGCTGTCTAGGCATTGCGATTTCATGTAAACCCCCCCCCCCATCAAACCCTGGGGTAAGTGCAAAATGGCACTCACCAAGTTGTTCAATATGGTGAGGGGTACATGAAATCTCTTGGGCTGCTGGCGCCCCAATTATTAAGTAAATTATAATTCTTAAAATAGATGGCATCCCAGGGCCACAAACCCCCGATATATGTCCGATACGGGGAACCGAACCACGGGCCTCGAGTACGAGAGCCAGACGTGCTAACCACTGCACCATCAGATTCAGTTATACATACACGTTTCAAAAATAATCATATAGTTACGTATCCCCGTGTCACCAGCGATAAGTGATAAATAGATTCTAAATAAATAGCGAAATCTACAACAATCTTACACATTTTTGTCCCCGTGATATAATCACGGACAAAGTCAAGGATAATATAAACTGCAGTTTCGAGAACCACATCCGCAGGAAATGACATGCATGGATCAGGTTGGAATACAACATGTAGAATCAGTAATTGTATCTGTGTTTAGAGAAAATCAAACCAGTCGAAGAAAGCTGCATGGCTATATATAACTACGGTGAGTCAGTTTTACTGTATATGCAGACGATTTGTTATGTATTTGCGCAGTTAAGATACCGGCCCATGATAGATTTATTTATTCACGTCACTGCTGGGCTGGGGATCGAAGTCATTAACGCAGAACATGCCTGCATAGGTAGGAAACTATTACTTACAATTGTAAAAGAATACCGTTTTTCAGGACTACCACGCGCAAGAACGTCGAAAACCGGTTGCAATGGTTACGCTATATATATCCGTGGCTTAGTCCTTGACTTAGTCAAGGGGAAATAACTGCTTAATTATTCTATCGTTTATCTGACAGAGTTCTTTCCCTTGACAACGCTGATAGAATCAAGTACCAAAAATCCTATCAATACCAGCAGCAGGGAGGGTGTAATTAAATCATTGTTATATCAATAATGATTGGTGAAGCTCACTCAGCTAGACTAGCTCGAGAGCGATTAGAGACAACTAAGAAATATCTACCTGTCCGTGATTCTGTCAGACAAAAATTACAAGCGCGTCAACAAACACAAGAAGAATTTGCAGAAGGTGCAGAACAGTTATTTAAACCAATTACTGAACCAACAAGGAAAATTGTTGCAGCAACTGAGGCAACACGAAAAGCTCTTGAAACATTGCCTGCCGATATTGCTGGGCGTCTTCAACCACCTCGACCACCACCCAGGCAACTTCCTCAACCACCACCTGAAATTCAACCACAACCTGAACCACCAAAAACCAAAACCAAAATAGTAGATAAATTCACCCCTGAAGGTATTGCCGCTATCAGAGACCCAGACCAAATAATGAATATTGCCCCGTATGGATATTATCAAAGAGAAAAATATGTTAAACCCGAACATGTTAATACTCTGAAATATAGCGAGTGGTTTAGGGATATATTTCGCATCGCTACTAATACTCCGCAGATCAGGTCTGAGGAAAGTATTAGTCAGTTTGAAATTTTTAACCAGACGGTGGATGAGTATATTAAACAAGAAAAGCAAGTAAGAGAACAAAGAAAAGAAGAAATGAAACAGAAACTTAAAAAAGTTAAAGCAGGAAGGGAATTAAAAGCAAAGATGAAAAAACCAGTGGAAATAACAGGTGAGGAAGAAGAATTCTATGATGCTCCGGTTGCCACTGAAGTGGTATTGATACAATGGGAAGTGGTATTATTACTCCATGTCCCAATAATGTTCTTGCCGACGTGGATAGATTAGAAATTCTGATTGGTGGGAAACGAGCTGGTAATAATTCTCCAGAAATTATTAATGAAGCAGCTGCTATTTGTCAACGATTATTTACAGGCGGTATCATGGATATTAACCTGTATCGGTCCCTCATCGACGAAATCGCTGATGATTATCACAGTGGTTAAACAGTTAGATATAATTATTATAATAGATGGTCATACATGTTGCTCAACGTGGACCAACTATGGTCAGGGTGGTAAATTCAAGATTACCTACATATAAAACATTCTACGGAGATGGACTCGGTGATGTTGTTCAGGGTTTATTTTCGAGGATAGCCCCAAAAGCAATACCGATTGCAAAGCAACTATCAATGAAAGCTATTGACGTTATTTGTGAAAAAGGTATTAGCGCTGCTGGTGACGTTGCTAGTAAAGCATTCTCTGCAATCAAGGATAGACTAGCACGATTAATACGACGAAAATCTCAGCCAGTAAAATTACCCAGCACCGAAGTCATGCCTGCAAGTGTTAGTAAAATAATAAATCAAGCCGCAAATCAAAAACTAGCAGAGTTAGCTGATGAAAAGGAAAAAACATATCAGCAAGTCTGATGGCAGGAAGTGGTCTTCGTATTAGACGATGACCAATAACATAACATGTTCAAACGTGTATCTGATCCCCGCATTTGACATGGATGCGCCAGTTCTCAAAGATGATTCGGTACGTGATTATCAATATTATTCTTACGACGCACGACAGCCAAATCAGCTTGGACGAATCGAATTACAAGTTCAAGATACAAGTAGATATTTCTTACCCTCTGAAGCATTTATTGAAGTAGAAGGCGAAATTTTGAAAACAGATAATACTAAATACGGAGCTGATATCGGTGTTGGTTTTGTTAATAATGGTATCATGGCGTTGTTCGACAGCGCCACTTATATGATCGACGGAAGAAATATTGAATCGATTCAAAAAGATGTTGACGTTGCCACGACGATACTTGGCCTTGCAAGATACAGCGACGATTATTCAAGATCAGCTGGATGTTTACCAAGGATACTTCTGATCGTCCTGAAATTTTGAAATAGGACGACCAATAAACTTTGCTAGAAATGCCAACACGGATGTGCAAAGTATGATTATTAATGTCGATCCAGATTTCAACCTAGGATTTAGATCACGTCGAGCAATGTTGCAGGGTCGAAGCAGAAGATTTTCTTCCGCGATTCCACTATCACATATTTTTGGATTATGCAGACACGTTAGAAAGGTTATTTTCGGAGCCAAACATACAATTGTACTCGTACGAAAAGCAACCGACGATGATGCAATATGGCGACCTGCTGGTGATGCTGGTAAGGTAACTCTGACAAAGCTTTCATTGTGGGTGCCAATAATGACTCCAGCGATATCTGAAGAAGATCGATTACTCGCTTTCATGAGTAGCGGCAGTAAGTTGACGTTATCATGGTTAACAACAACCACAGATGCTGTTCAAAGCACAATTAATGGTTTACTTACATGGCAGATAGCATCACAACAGGGTATCTTTGCTCAGCGACATATATTCGCTGCGCTTCAAGATGCTGCACGAGTAAATGATCAAACGCGTAGTACAATGATACTTGACAAGCTCGGTGTTTCCGAGGTTTCATTGAGAATAAATGGACATCAAGAACCATCGGAGGATATTTTGTTGAATTTTGAGCAAAATCATATTGCACGTGCGTATCATCGTCTGATGTCGTTTATGGGACGTAATCAAAATATTGATACTGGTTTGCAAAAATCACAGCTAGATTTTACAACGCTCTATCCGATTTATTATTTTTCACTGGAACACTTGGATTTGTTTAGACAGTCTGTCGTTGACATACACTTTCTAGCTCGTGTGACGCGAGGAGCTATTGCTAATTACAGAGCAATCGCCGTTATACTCAGCGATAAAACAATGCTACTTGAAGGTGATGGTGGTCGCATGAGAGTCGTTGATGCTCCAGTAGAAAATATGCAAGCGTTAATTTAGAAGTCAGAAATATATCATAAATGTCATATCATCATGTTAGTGTCAGTCTGACCCAGGGTCAGATTAAACGATTACAATCACCCTTAGCGTCACGATGCGGGACAAAAATATCATTAAAACAAGAACAAATGAGCGGTGCAAATAAATTATCGTTGACCGAGCGTCAGTTCAAGAGATTCAACGAAGCTAAACACGCCAATAAAGGAATACAATTAAATCTTTCCGTGGGTGCAATCAAGGATACTATTAAAACCGGAGGAATATTTCCGCTTCTCGCAGCTATCCCAGCGTTAATAGCCGCAGCTGCTCCAGCTGTTGCAAAAGCTGCTGCGTTAGGTGCAGTTGGGACAGCTGCCGGAATGGCGCTGAAGAGAGCAACAGGGAAAGGATTAAAAAAAAGGAAACGAAAAGGTCACGGTCTGAGACTTCCAGGGTCGCGATACGGAAAAGGATTAAGACTTCCAGGGACTCGCTGATTTTCCTGATGTCTAACTTTGATTTATTCGATGCTGCTGCGCGATTAAATATAAAGAATTTCAGGTGTTTTTATGCGTGATCAATTACCGAAAAATCCAAATCTGATTGAAACAGGTATTATTAATCTCGATAAAAGCTCTGGTCGTGGCACTCATTGGGTTGCGTACTCGATTGATCCACGGGGTATTATTTATTTCGATTCGCACGGACTGGCACCACCAAAATAATTTTTAAAATACGTCGCCAGACTTCAGAGTATCCCAATCTGGTATTCAACGCTACCAACACAAAAAATAACCGACCCGCCGATATGTGGCCGTGAAGCACTTGCGGTACTTGATGCAGTATCAAGATCAACGAAACCACCTCATAAAGCTGTACACGAATATACGAGTGCCATGACAGCGTCCGGACAACGTCCGAGGATTTAAATAATCGCTAATCATATAATGGTAGATATTTACTGAAGATCAGCTAAAACCAAACCTCAACAAGCACCAGGTGAAGACTTACTCAAACGAGTAACAAGGCAGATCAATGATGAATTATCTGACCTGCTCAATTTTGCCAACGTTGATCCAAACGAACTTGTTGTATTTCAAAACCGTGAAGGAAAATTGAAGACGTGTAATATTTCAATCAATGATATTATTATTCGTAATCGATTATCGCGAGAAGGTCTTATTACTGTATATGACAGAGAAGGAAAACTTATTCCTAGTGGTATTACTGTGGTGTCGATAAATGATAGGTTGTTAACATTCGGTGATACCATGCACGGCGTTCTCAACATGAATAATAATAAAATTACTAACGTAGGAGAACCGACGGATAATCTCGACGCTGCAACGAAGAAATATGTCGATGATAAGGAAATTCCAGTGACAACTTCGTTGTCGACAATCAACGATGGAATGACCATACTCAAATCTGATTTTACTCATCAAGTACAACTGTTTCTGAATTTCCGCAGAAACGTAAACAGAACCATTAATGAACTTTTTGGAAGTCCACCAACCGTTGACATAAATCTCACAGATATAAACACGAGACTCAACGATATTGTCAGTGGAATTCCTAGTATCGTTCAAAAAACCAATGATTAAAATTCCACACAAACAAATTAGCAATACCGTGTACACAGTATCATCAGGATCATCAATATGGACACCGCAAAATAACACTATCAAACATATCGCTGAGGTCACTGGCGTGTACAGGCTGTCCGTGTTCAGCTCTGCAAAATTCAGGATATTTACTACATTTCCATGGCGTCATTCAACCAATGCTTTTTCTGGAATTGTGTCTGTAGCGTTAAATAAAGATGCCGAAAAAGAATTTATACTGGAATCATCTGATAAAAAATTAACCTCGGCGTCCTACAGATGGTGCATAGAATTTGTAGCTGAAACACCTCCGTTGTCTTAGACAACGGCTTAATACAGCATAATGACAGACTTTCAGCGATACAGATACCATAAACTAGCAACATGGCAGAATAAATTAAAAACCGTCATTGATGATTATACAGCAAAAATAAAGAAATATCGTAGACGTGCGGTTGTCCTTGATATCATCGTTTATTCGGTTTCCGCGATTGTTGCTGGAACTGGCGTAGTATTATCAACGTTGACGATGACAGCGCCGATCGTTGTAACAATCTTCGTTTCATCGTCAACCACGATCGCCGGAATATTCAATATTATCGCGAAAAAGATAAATACGTGCACGAATGAAAAAAAAACTGAACCAGTACAAGATGAAATTACATACTGCAACTGTAGCATATTCCAAATTATCGTCGATGATTTCTTCGTCGCTCAACGATGGAATAATATCCGATGAAGAATTCAGTATTATAATAAAGATCTACAATGAAGTATTTGCCACGGATGATTCGATCACGGAAATAAATAATTTAGAGCAACAATAATATAATAATGACGGAGTCAAGGGATTTGTTACAACAGATCGTAACTAATACTGCTCCGGTAAGAACCACAATGATATCAGCGAGTTCAACTAATCCTGAATTCAGTATTAATTTTCCAACTGCAATTCCAGCAAAAGCAATTGCATTAGCGCAATTACGGGTTTATTATAGTTGGCCCAATATTAGGTCAAAATTATTCGGTGGACTACAACCGAATAATTCATTAGTATTTGTAAATAAAAACAAAACTGATGGAACTCCTGATTGGCAAGTAGTCAGTGTTCCAACGGACAGTTATGAAATATAACAGATCAATGAAGAATTTCAGCGCAGAATTAAATCCATCACAGGAAAAGAATCAAAGATTGCCATTACTGTTCACGAACCAACGCTGTCATCGGCCGTTGAAATATTATCTCCGGATTACGCCGTTGACATTTATCAATTTTCGATCAGGTCAGTGCTAGGATGGCCAGATATTCCACCGGCTGTTAACGGCCCGCCAAAACCACAGAAGGAGGAGTTTCTCACAAACGAAATAGATGATTCAAAACATTTCAGTTTTCAAAAACCGCTACAGCAATATACTGATGATCATGGACAGGTTTTTATGAATGTAAAATATGTTAAAGATCATTATGAAGTAACAAGCTTTGCTTCACCCGATACAGGATTACCCGTCAACATATTTTTTTTAAAATCTTTCTTGGACGATATTAGATCTGAACATGCAAGATTTCTCAATGATCTAAAAATTTTATTTTCAAGTATTATCACGTACTACAGCGAAGACATAAACAACAAATCATTGAAACGATAAAGATATGCAATACAATTGTGATCAACTTCAGTTTGCCAATAAAATAATTATAAGTTTTTTCGATTATATGAGATCACAGGAAGTTATAAAGCATTATAAAATAACTGAACAACAATTTCAAAAATTTATATTTCCAGGATTTGATGGTAATGATCTCGTAAAATCGGTCAGTGATGCGATCACTGAAAACTTTCCAAAGATTCTCGAATCATGGAGAAAAATAACCCCACCACCGAATATCCTCCGATACAACAACGATCCGTACTCGGGTGGTCGTCATGTATCACCGGGCATCGTCTATATCACATCAACGATCGCTGTCAATCTAGTGTGCGATGCTGTCGACGGCAGGTATCAAGTTGACACTGAAAAATCCAATCAGGCCCAACAAGGATACATTCTGTATTCATTTACCCCTCAAGTGACCCCAGGCGATTTAATTGTATCAGAACCAATCAACGTTATTTATCTAAAATGTCATAATTCACTGTTATCGCGGATACATTTCAAACTTACTGACCAGTCTGGCCACTTGCTCGATCTCAGGTCAGAGACGTTAAATATAACTATGTATGTAAGATCGTAGATCTCACGCTCATAGAGCGTCATCGTAGAAGCACAAAAAAAAAAATATATCACCGCAACAATGTTACGGATAAAATAAATAAAGCAAACAAATATATCACCGTAATATTGTTAATAATTTTTTTTAATTCTCCCAGGGATTCTGCTTAGCCATTACCATAGTCACTAACCCAGTATTATCTTCACTGTCACTGTTGCTTTCACTGGTAACAACCTTTTCAGTTTCTGTCATTGACATAATCTTTCGCAGTTGCATTACACGACTATTCACTAGTTTTCTCGTTTCGTATTCGCGAGATAATTCTAGTCTTAACTTTTTCAATAGCATTTGCGAGTGAAATAAATTCTTTAACTTGCGCATCATCAACCTTTGCTAACAACTAAATCATCGATCGATAAATTAATTTCATAAATCTATACTCGGATGGTAGTGTATATCTGTTTTCAGTTCTTCGTTGTTGTAATGATTCAAAATTACACATGATTTTTTGAGGATCAAGTTCATCAGAGAGTTTTATACCATCATGTTGTAGTTGCTCAACTGCATCAATAACAGCGTTGATATTTTCATGATTCATTCTATAAAAGTCATTTGTTTAAATAAATTTATTTTTCTGAAATCACTTAATAATTTAATGGGTATTTGCACAACTAAATAAAAAAAATCTCAGTGAATTCATGATTTTTCAGAAGACAAGAATTAATTTATAATCCATGGATTATTCTTTCTTGTGTATTCTCGCTCTGAATTTTTCTTGTAATCTTCGGCGCGCACGTTCATCACGTGAAACAGGTATGATGGAACATGATCGATGTGAAAACCCCTTTCCTGCGTAAATTCTGTCAATGAATTCTACATAAGTAATATCATCTCTTTCAGTAATCTTGACTTTAGTCCACGGAGGTAATTTATCAGCAATACTGATTTTAACAGCATCATAAATATATAAAATTTGTGTTCATTATTATCAATTGTATGCTTTTAATTAATTATCAGCGTATCTAAATTTGATCTTCTGATTAAATTTCTTTGAGAATGTTGATTTAATTATTTCTTCTGCAACACGCCATGCTGAAGATGTGACAATATCAAAATACTTACCAGCCGCATTTATTGATGAGAAGATTATTTCTTCACCTGTCTCTGTATTCGTAGATATAACTGATCTTGGATATTTATTATTCTGACCGGTTCTTCCGAATTTTAAATTCTGACTTGGTGTAACAACACGTAAATTTTCCAAAGAATTATCTCTCGGATCTGAATTGATGTGATCGATTACAAATCCTTCTTCGATCGGACCATTAAAACACTCGTAGATGAATCTATGATAGAGATACATTTTGTTGTTCCCAGCATTAAGTATCAGGTATCCAGTATTAGAAATATTACCAACTGGTTTTTGTCGTTGACAGTGTCTGATAATACCACTACGAGATGCCTCGTAATTAACAATGATGGGATGTTTCACAAACTCATTCTGCTCCTTTTATATATAATATGATTCTTCTAAATGATTATTTTGAAACCTAACCAAATAATCATTTATTGTTTTAAACGGAGATGCCGATGGTCCATATTTCTCATCGTAATACCGCTTCATCTTTCTGTATTTGTTACCGCTACATTGCACGCATAATTGAGTTTTTCCTCTGACTCCAACACCGCATCGAACGCAAGGTTTTGGTCCTGTGCTTCCTCGTCGAAAATTCTGCACGTGGTATCCGCAGAATTCTTTTACGCATGGTTTATTGCAGCGAAATGAAGCCCCGATCATTAACTATACTGCATTTGTTATTTGTTTGTATCATTATATTATGAATGAAAATCTAATTAAATAAATCCTATCTTAAATAATATAATGGAGGAATTTAAGAGATTGTCCGTAATCGAACCCTCTAGAGCAAGATTTGATCTTGAAAAATTACCAAAATCCAAATATAAATACTCAATGCAAGACCTAGCTTTGATGAATAATGATATAACCGATCGTATTCGTGAAGCGAAGAAAGAATTTCGGGATGATGGTGCTACTCATACTTCGTCGACATTCAGAATCAGAGATACCGTCGACACTAAGATGAATGACGAACGAGGAAGAAGTATTATCAATTACCTTGATAATCAGCGGTATATTATTCTGATCAAATTTATTCTGCAGACGGATGATGATATTCGGATTATTCGTGATAAACGCGAACCTGTCAGAGTAACACAATCAGGACAAACTGTTATATTGGGTAAAAAATCCAAGCCAGGTATACTAACCGGTATTGATAAACCGTATTGTGAACGAGCATATCCTGTAACCGCAATTGTTTATGCGATATATCCATTAAATGATAAACCCAGCGTTGAACATCTTAAACCGATGAAATTATCAAGATTAAATTGTGTAGCTGAGCGAGTTATGGAACATTTCAAAAAAGCAATACGCGGAAACGGCTTAACAGATATAAGACGTAAAAAAATAAACTCATGGGCAGAAACAGTTAAGAATACCAGAGCATCTATCAGCGACGTTGCTGAACTAGAAAAAAAAATTAAAATTTCCAATAACATTAAGAACACTAACCGGAGAGATTTTATATGCATCAAAATACACATCAAGAGGAGCTCCAATAACAATCATTGATCATAATGCACATTCATGGACCGATGCTGTAACAATATTTCCACGAGACAGAATAGTTAGATTTTATGACGATTATATATTCGATGCTATCAATGATATCAGTAAGAATGATCCTGTATCTGTTTGGTTATTTCAGAGTTCAGAATCCGTGAATTACGATCAATTTGTAAAACCTAATGGAGGGATTTACCGCAAAGAATCTCTCCATGACGAAATGAAGAATCTTGCATTGAAATATAATTCTGGTGATGATGAAGTTGAACGATTATTGAATAATTGTTTTACAGTTTCATCAGTTGCTGCTCACTTCGCTCAAGAGAAACATTCATGGAAGCCAACACGATCAGAATTCCTTGAAGATATTCAGCATAGTTGTGTCGAATACGGACATGGCGGATTATGGAATACCAAATACGATCATCGTAAAGTTATATCGGTTGATATGGTTGCGTGTTATCCTGGGAGTTTTCTTGGATACGGAGATTGTTCTGAATATTTCAAAAGATATGGACATCCGACACATGAAATGACAAGAGTTGCGATAAATGGGCCATTACCTGATTTTGATTTAACTGGATTCGCTTGTGTAAAATCATTTAAGTTTCGTAATAATCATCCGATCGTTTATGCGTGATTTGGTAGACATTTTGCAGAAAAATATTGGGTTCCAATAGTGCTATTACGATACATGCTCGATGCTGAAATCTTAGTGTCGTTGAACGTAAGTGAAGCTATTATATTATATTATCCGCAGAAACGAGTTTGGTTACCACAACAAAAGAAATATTCACCGACAGATCCAACTGAAGATTGTGATAAAATCGATTATGAAAATAAAGTTGCAAAAGATCTCGGTAGAAAAATAATTGGTAAATTTACTCAAGGTGGTTCGTATGATCATAAACGACATTGTGCAAGATTAATCATGGATGATGCTGAGTTGGATTTTATAATTACTGATACAACAAACAAAGGAACATTTATAAGCAGAAGTAATGCTTATTCTTCAGACGGAATTAAATTAGGTACAATCGTGAGTTATATCGATGGTGAGTCACTGCAATTTACTCATTTAAGATCTTCTATGCTCGCTTACGTTTCTATAAGTTTATTATCGATGATAAATAAATTTCCTCGTTACGCTGTCAGAGTTGTTATGGATTCATGTTATATAAATAGCGTGTACATGGATTTGGTAAAACCGTTACTCAAAAGTAGTGAATGGGGATCATGGAGTATAAAACACGAAAATATACTTGACTATTCCGAATCAGCAGACGTTGATATCAAAGAAATATACTACGGCAATGACAATCAAATACCAGTATCAACATCACCATCTGTATTTGATCCCGTGGCCAGACATAAAACCATTTATCTCAATGGACCTGGAAGTTCTGGTAAAACAACACGTGCCATTGAATTATTTCATCAGAGTTCAGATATGATTGTGTTTACACCTACACACAGACTAGCAAGAGAAATAAAACAACGAGGAGTAAAATCATGTACATACTATAGTTTCTTCAGATGGTGTGGAGATACGTGGACACCTGAGCGAATGGGTGATAAATATATTCCGAAAATCATCATATGGGATGAATTTTGTACGGTGGCGTTAGAAACTCTAAGAATATTTCTTAATTGGTTATTAACGAAAAATACTGCGGTAATTATGTGCGGCAATCATGGCCAACCACCACCTTTCGTCGGTCAATCTCCACATGAGTGGTTAAAATCATTTCTGGATTATTATGAAGAAATAAATGATGATTATAGAGCTATTGATGAAGCTCTGAAAGAATTTAAAAGATTAATCAGGCTACAACCAGATAGAATACAGTGTGAGATAGCGCGTGAAATAATTCTAGAAACTCTCATCGATGATTTCTGGAATCTGTGGACACCAAATGATTTAATAGTTGCGAGTAGAAAAATAATTCGTGATGAATTACAAGAGAAATTATTTATGTTACACAAAGAAAAATTCTCAGAGCTACTTGTGCCATTGTGTTATCGCCCAGCAGATACTCGACGACAGAATGTTGAGGTTGAAATTCCAGGACGGGATACTGAAAGTATCCAGAAACAGAATCTTGTGTTAAATGATATAGTTTTAGTTAATGTTGATGTTGTTGAAAGCGCGTTGAGTATGAATAACTCACCGTGGAAATTGGGATATGCCATAACGATTCACTCGTCACAAGGACTAACTATTACTGATACAAATATCTGGATTGTTGATGACAGAATCGAGTGGTCAAATTTAGTTTATCTCGCAGTATCTAGAGTCAGAAGAATCTCTCAACTACACAGAGTTGTCATAGACTCCACAGAAAATAATAATCAAACTGTTAGTGTTGAAGTAATAAGAAAAAAATTATCCAGTTATAAACGATGCGATAAAAAAAATAATCGTGATTTTGATATCGATGTTGAATTTATTATGACGCTAAAACAACAACAGAATAATCGTTGTGTAATTTGTAATTGTCACATGTTGTGGAAGTATTCGAGTAATAATCCAAAACAATTTACCGTGGATAGAATTAATAGTGATCTTGGTCATACACGTGATAATGTCACATTGACATGTCTTGAATGCAATCGACGTCGGGGTTCCAATTTACAAAAGTGAACGCTGCGGTAATTGTGTGTCTTCAGGAATTACTTGTAATTGTTCACGTACAAATCCACGCTGAGGAGCAGTTGAATCTAGTCTGTAGATTGCGGGTCTACCCGCGGATCTAACCACGCTAGAAATTTTATGTGTAGCCACACTCCAGATAGGATCAGTTGCTCTTTTTTTAACCCCTTCGAGTTCACCAGGTTCATATAGATATCTTACAGTCACATTGCCTAATACTGGCTGAGACTGAATGATTTTGTTCCGAGGTATTATATATTTTTCCGTAATCGCATCAATCGTTTTCATAGAAACTGAACGAGTAATCTCATTATTCAACGCAGCTATCACACTCGGTAATCTTGCAACCCATTCACGAGATCCCATCTCGCTCTGAATTATTTCCTTTGCATACTGGTAGCCAAATAACCGCTCAGCGAGTGTTCGATTAAATCTTTCAACGATTGCCTGATCACAATGTGTGTAGTGTGTCCTCGTCTGATTTTGACGCTATGTTGTTTCATCAGCGGTGATACTTCACCGAGAAATTCTTTGCCAGGATCAACCTGTAATAATTGTGACCATCGTAATGGTCTTCGCTGATAAATTCGTTTAAACGCAGAGGCAACTTCAGATGTTGTTTTTGTTGATAATGATTCCGTTTCTTTATATCTACTTGCAACATCAACGACAGTTAACGCGTATTTGTATGTGCGTGATTGACGTCTACTTTTAACGGTATCATGTGGTAAAAACAAAATATCTGCTTGATGAACTTCATTGGGAACCCTGACATCAAAATACGCGTACTGAATTTTTTTAGGTGGACGTAGATATATTTGCCATGTTGCTTGTCTTGATAACCACGCCGCAGCAACAGCACGTGAGACTTTTGCTGCTGTAGGGAGTTTACTAATCGCTGCTCTGCCCTTCCAATATCTTTTGGGCTATAATAAATGGTCTCCATTATAATAATCATATAATTAATTACCAGCCCCTAGCATTATTTTACCTTTCATAGCAGTTTTTACTAGAAAACTAGCGAGTTTTTCTCTGAGAGATTTATCAGGTATAGAATTTAACGCGTGAATCAATTTTACATCTGCGAGATCTCTTTGTAGTAAATCATTACTCACATACGCGACATCATGATATGACACGCTTGATCAATAGCATTGATTGGGTATTCTCCAGGTCGCGGTTGATTTTGATGATCAAGTTGAATATCAAGTCGAGTTCCAGGACCACAATAATTACATCCGGGTAGGTGTTTTTCCCCGGGATATTTCGCCCACGGAACCCCTGGTAATTTTCCCAACGAAGCGGCGATATCACCTCCTGTCTTTGTGTTAGACGAAATAAATTTGTATTTTTTTGTACCACATTTTTCACACTTACCTGTCAGTGTGCGTTTCTTATTTTTTTTTTTTTATTGTTGTTGTTAATCCAATGGTGAGGGTGGTTGCCTTGCATCGAATCGAATACAATATAAATTCATATTATTTATCATATGGATATAATTGACTTTTCAGCGACACGAAAACAAGAACCAGTCAAGCATCACCCAGCATTGCCAAATTCTATTAGGGCAATCATAATAGGTCCATCTGGATCAGGCAAAACACAATTATTGCTTAATTTGATAATGAGATGGCTCAAGTGGGATAAATTATATTTCGTAGCTCCATCCGTGGATGATCAGCGATGCTATGAAGTACTTAAGGATTTTAATGAAAATGCAAAGTCGTTTAATGAAAACGGAGATAATATCATTGATTTTATTAACGATATTGATGAAGCCCCATTCGTAGATGACCTTGACGGATTTATTAACAATCTTGTAGTATACGATGATGTAATGCTGGATAAACAATCAAATCCTGCCCGGATATTTTCCAGAGGCAGACATAAAAATACTGACGTGATTTATGTTACCCAGCGTTATACACAAATTCCAAAAGTGATCAGAGATAACTGTAATATTTTAGTTGTGTTTAATGGAGTTGATACATTTACGCTGCGAAATATTCATCAAGCTTGGTGTTCAGGGGATATGGACATGATTAAATTTAAAAATTTCTTTTCAAAAGCACAAGCTACCACACACGGATTTATCACGATAAACTTGCATGATCCTAGGTCGAGGAATCGTATAGGTATTGATAGAATATTTGATGCTTGATTCTATCAGCCTTGATATTGTCCGAACAACGTTCGGAGGAAATAACTCTGTCACAACGATAGAGTAATTAAGCAGTTATTTCCCATTGACTAAGTCAAGGATATATATAGCGTAACCATGCAACCGGTTTTCGACGTTCTCGCGCGTGGTAGTCCTGAAAAACGGTATTCTTTTTCAATTGTAAGTAATAGTTTCCTACCTATGCAGGCATGTTCTGCGTCAATGACTTCGATCCCCAGCTCGGCAGTGACGTGAATAAATAAATCTATCATGGGCCGGTATCTTAACTGCGCAAATACATACACATAACAAAATCGTCTGCATGTACAGTGATACTGACTCACCGTAGTTATATATAGCCATGCAGCTTTCTTCGACTGGTTTGATTTTCTCTAAACACAGATACAATTACTGATTCTACATGTTGTATTCCAACCTGATCCATGCATGTCATTTCCTGCGGATGTGGTTCTCGAAACTGCAGTTTATATTATCCTTGACTTTGTCCGTGATTATATCACGGGGACAAAAATGTGTAAGATTGTTGTAGATTTCGCTATTTATTTAGAATCTATTTATCACTTATCGCTGGTGACACGGGGATACGTAACTATATGATTATTTTTGAAACGTGTATGTATAACTGAATCTGATGGTGCAGTGGTTAGCACGTCTGGCTCTCGTACTCGAGGCCCGTGGTTCGGTTCCCCGTATCGGACATATATCGGGGGTTTGTGGCCCTGGGATGCCATCTATTTTAAGAATTATAATTTACTTAATAATTGGGGCGCCAGCAGCCCAAGAGATTTCATGTACCCCTCACCATGTTGTGGTGAGTGCCGTTTTGCACTTACATGAAATCGCAATGCCTAGACAGCCCTCTGAATTTCTAATATTTCGTTTCGCACATTAGGAATTCGCTGGGGTGGGGGGGGTGTCTATGCGCTTGCGCCCCTAAATTAAACAGAAGGATGATGTGAACTCGTGACCTTGTGACCTCACTGAAGGGTACCCACATAGGGACATTCAGAAAGAATGTCCGCCAGACCAAAAAGTCTCAACAAGGTGCCTGTGGACCATAAGACAGGTCTTAACCATGAAGAGTGCCTGTAGGCCATAAGAAAGGCCTTTACCAAATCAAAAAAAAAAAGGACTATTAGGATCTTATTGGTAAAGACTTTACCGGAAGAAGGGACCCAGTGGAATGGTATGAATGGAATGACTGAACATCATAGCTGCTGTTTATTTTTGAATTTATTCAGGAAACTTTAAAGTCGATAAACAACAGCAGCAGGGAGGGTGCGACCACATATATGCGATATTTATTTTGGTTCCGTTTTTCAAAACTAAAGTGGTCTGTTCATTTTTTTTTTTTTTTGGTTCCGTTTTTCAAAAATAAAGTGGTCTGTTCACCCCCCTGTTAACCGGTTGCAACCGGTTCTCTAATTCGTAGACCCTAATGGTCTGTTAACCCTCCCTGCTGCTCAGTCACATTGCTACGACGTCTGCAGTGTAACAGTTTATAGTGATGTCAAGCACTGGGACATCATGCCGCAGACATGTGGCATGATGTCCCACCCAGTCACATTATCCTGACACCAGGCCGACCAGTCCTAACACTAACCTCTTAATGCTGAGCGCCAAGCGAGGCAGCTTTTAGTACCATTTTTTTAAGTCTTTGGTATGGCTCGGCCGGGGTTCGAACCCGCGACCTCCCGCATCTGAGGCGGACGCTCTAACCACTAGGCCACCGGAGCGGGGAGTGGGTGGTGATCTTGATCTTTAATTCCAATAGAAGTTAACGAAGAATCATCTTGTAAAGTATTCAGCTGCACGTACATATTACCTAATCAATTTGCAGTTTTGGTTGAAAATTGTCTTTTCTTAATTTAAATCACACTCTTTCTTTATACGAAGTGACTTCTCAAACACTAGCGGAAACGCATACCACATATACAATAGTTCTCATTCCTACAAGCAAATTCAATAGCAAATTCAATATATAACCCATGTCGGCATACATATAAGGTTTATTTTGGATAAGCAGCTAAATGGCAAGTAGATTGTATTATCGTTAGACGTGTATTATGTACGAAAGACTCATAATACCCAACTATATACAGTTTGGCTGATTAATATTTTGAGGACTACATTCGGTGAAAGAAGAGAAGAAAATAGGCAAAATGTAAACAATAGGTCATTTTATAGTATGTATTTCAAAGACCATTCGGAATTTCTCTTCACTGTTATCAGTACCAACCAGAACCGTACTTTCAGTTGTTACGTATATGTAATTTAATTACTTGTGTGTTAGTTTTAAATTCTTTTTTATTTTAATTTTGTTTCATTACATTTTATTGTAATGAAAATTTTCATTGGATTTGAATCTCTTTTCGGAAAATTCACTTGACCGATTGGAATGTAACGGTTACTTAAGCACTATTTTTAGCTCACCTTGGTTCATAGATTTTGTAAACATCGAGTGAAAACGATTGGCTATTACCAAGGTCATGTTCGGCCCACGTGTTAGCTAAATTGTAAACAGCCTTCCTTTTTTATTTATTTCCAGCGTGAGAATTTGATTTTTAGATAATGCTATTCGGGCCTACGTGATAATTGGCTTTTTTTTTTACTGCGCTGTTCAAATTAGTGATCACGTAACCCGTCACGTGAGTCACCATGTGATCTAAAATCGCGGCTTAAAACAGCCATTTGCTAGTAGATCTATTCAGTCGTATTCCTACACCACAGAGCTCAAGGTGTTTTGATTGTTGATGCTAATTTGTTCTGAAGTTCATCTAGTTTTTGGAATTTAATAATTTATTCTCTAGAAAACTACACAAGTGCTTCTTTTTATAAAAGTTCTGGGACAAAGACATTCAGAGGAAATTTATTCTGTAATTCTAAACGGGAACATTATAAATTGTTATTCAACGAGGATCTGTTGCCATCAGTACAACGACCTCATCTGACGTCATCGCCTTCCATATTGGAATTTCATCGAGATTCGAACCTGGATTCAATTAGAACTGTTTAGTGATAGGACTTATAATTTTCAATTCTAGGATTAATTTTTGGATTATATTCACAAACCGTAAGTCCTATTTCCTATTTTTGCATTGTTTTCTAGGGAAATAAATTATTTTGTTAAAATTTACAAAGCTTGTTGGCTTCACTCTTTTCTTTTGCTACTTTTGTACGAGCCTGCACGTAACACAGTATGCAAAGTGCGATAGCCATTGGGTTACAGTCAAAGGACAGGGATGACTGGAAGAAGACCAATATGACAGCCCACATTGCATGGCATCATGGTATTTGCAACGTGCATTGTACACAAGGAGCAGTATATATGAAACATGCAACACTGGTTGAATCTTGCAGAGTCTTAATGCGATAAGACGATTGCATTGCAATCGCTCAATACCATCTCACTAGGGTGATATATTGCGAGTAAAAATGCTAAATTAAATTGCGCATTTTAGCTCTATAAACACATTTTTCCGCAAAACATATAGTCCCTGGACATTCAAATAACTTTTTCGTAAGTTACTAATTTATGATTCTCCACATATTACGTACTATGCGTTATATTTGGCTATATCACACCCACTCACCCCGTTCAGTCTATTCGTATTACCAACTGCTCTTAAATCTGTAAGTTTTAACATGGTACATCCAGAGAGAGAGAGAGGGGGGGGGGGGCGTGATCTGGATCAGTTGAGTTCATATTGATATGTCGACTAATCAACTAAGTCAGATTGTGAGAGAGGGGAGAGAAGCCTTCAGACATTTTAATATGTAACAAAGATCTGCTTTAAAACGTTTGTTATAGGTTAGAAAAATAACCCATAAAAAGAATTACAGTATGTGTTCGCCAAGACGTTTTTAGAGTAAAGCCTTCTGGTTTTGACAGGCAAGTATCGCGTATTGCTATAGAAAAATCCCATGGAAAGTGTGGATATACCATTACAAAGATTCATTTACTTGGTGTAAGTTTAAGCTCAAGGTTTCCATCAATATCACATTCTTTTCCCTCTTATTCCACAGACGTTCACGTAGTTTTCTCCAATATGGCACGATAGAGAGGGAGAAAGAAAGCAGTAGAGAATAAATTGTATATGATACATGATTAATTTATTTAGAAAATAGCTATTAACTGTATTACTGTTAATAACTTATTCTCTCTCTCTCTCTCTCTCTCTCTCTCTCTCTCTCTCTCTCTCTCTCTCTCTCTCTCTCTCTATATATATATATATATATATATATATATATATATATATATATATATATACACACTCAAGGAGTAAAGAACACGTCAAAAGAGTCCTCCTTCCCGAGGCTATCGCTGTCATCGTATCATTCTCCTACGACATGAAGTTAAAGATGATGACCAACCATCAAGTCTACATTGAATTAAGGTTACAAGTTAAACAACTACGAAGTAAACGGATGGACGGACATAACGCATCAAAATATATCAGTAAAAGTTTGGATGAGATTCAAAAACAAAACATCCAATTTTGAATTTTAATTTCTTATTGGAAAAATCAAATATTATGCGGAAATAAACACTGATATGCTTTCTATGTACATGTACTATATAAGGGTATATCCCCCAAACAGTTGGAAAACTATTCATTTAGTTAAAATTTAAGAATACTTTGAGTAAATTGCTTTATGTCTTCCAAGTACAATAAATATAATTGGTATGACTATAACAAGTTCTTTAATTTTTTCTTCACTGTCCATTTCAGAGTCAAGGCTAAATACGACTAAACTGACTTTTTTTAAAAATTGATTTTACGGTACTCTCAAGAGATTTAGATGGAAACATGGCGCCATTTACTTCTTTCCTTTATCTTTTGAAAATAATATTAAAGTAACCACAGACAACAGAAACAAAAATGCATGCACATAAAAGTGTATTATTTTATCGATATACAGTTGAATTGATTAACATTTTATTTAAAACTTCAGGTTCCTTTTCGGTGAAGTTTGATAAAGTTATTGAACCGTTATTTTACAGTTAAGCTTCAAGAGATCAACATGTCAAGCTCGAAAGAGAGATCAACAAACGAAATCTTAATTAAAATTTATTAACATCTGCTTACTTGGGTAAACAATGTCTGGCAAGATTTAATGATAGCTGCAGTTAAATTGGATTAATTGGTGTTATCAGCATATCAACACATGATAGGTTATTTCAATATGAAACAATTCTGCGCAGTTAAAGTTCAATGTCTTACTCAGTCACACACAACGGAGCCGTCCTGTCTTTATTTGGGCAGTATTCAAACCTGCGCTCTTCTGATTGAGAGTCCGGTGCTCTAATTATTGAGTCGTCAGGGATCCCTCAAAATAACGGCTATTTTTTAAAAAAATAAAGCTGCCTTCTTTAATACGCATTCCAGACAATAAGATATAATTTCCCCAGGTGGAGAGATTTCCTATATGGGTACCTTCTAAGTATCAAACCATTTCAATTTAAATTCATACAATGACCCAATAGAAATGCATACATCTGTGTGTACAGGTTTCGTGAATGATGTTGATATTAGAAATAAAAAAGCATATATAGAGAACTGATACTTACACAGTTTTATATAAATTCCTCAAAAGGTAAGCTCCTCGAATTAGTTGTTGTATTACCTTCGATGTGAGACACTTATTTTGTTTCCACAGACAAGGTCGTGTTGTTATAAACAAAACAAGCAATCACTGCAGAGAATTCTTCATGTGCACAGCAACGAGCTGCGCCATAAAAGGTTGACCTAACCCAGACAGATTGTTGTCTTACCAGTGGAGGAATTTTAGTGCAAACTTAAAGTGTTAACCTGGGAGGTGTGTATCTCATTCAAGGAGATAAGTTTCGTACATAATACGATAGACGGTAGAGACAAACATAAATCACAAAGTACTGCGACGGCAAATCATAAATATCAGCCAAATTTTGCAGATGTTAAAAAATATAACTGCCGCGTTTACTTACATTATTAGTATTATTGACACTTCTACCGCTTTAGGTACTACCACAACTATATTAGTACCGCTGCTGCTGTTACTCCTACTAGCGTTATTTCTACGATTGTTACTAACATCTATTACTACTACTGTTCCTACTAATACTTTTACTTCTACTATTACTAATGCTACAAAACCTAATCTGCTACTACCAATACTACTAGTAAATGGAAGATATAGTAAGAAGTTCTCTGATGTGACTACTGTTACGATTCTATAGTTTTTAAGTAACAGAATGAAGCGAAACCAAGAAGTTTATTGCAGCAGCAGTAGAGCTGAACCCTACAACTTTGTAGAGACCTTATTTTTGAAAATTAAGGGTTCCTACGAAGGCTAAAAAAAGAAGTTTTTGCCTTAATAATGAAAACTTCTTTAATTGACCAGATTTTTTCACAATCTGGTCACTACGCGTATGTCCTTCAACAGCTCTACTGCTGCTATAAATTAAACAGCCATTATAGATATTATCAATAATGAGTATTGGAGAACCACACTCAGCTAAATTAGCTCGAGAGCGACTAGAGGCAATTAAAAAATATCTACCCGTTCGTGATTCTGTTAAGCAACAACTACAATCGCGTCAGGAATCTCAAGTTGAATTTGAAGAGGATACAAAAAAATTATTTAAACCTATCACTGAGACCACTAAAGGTATTCTACCTGTGTTAGAGAAAACCGCTGAAGAAACTGGAAAAATAGCAAGAAGAACAAAAAAGACAAAAGAAATTTTACGTGAACTTCCAGCCGAAATAGCTGCTGCGATGCCAGTCCCGGAAATACCTGAGGATGAAGATCAACCTGAAGGTGCTGAAGCACTAGCCCCTGAACCAAAATCAGTATATCCTATAATTAATGCTGAATTGATAAATAAATTTGATGAAGTAACTATTAAAACAATTAACAATACTGAAAACCTACAAAAATTAGCTGAATTTGCTATGGATAATTTTAGTCAAAGAGATAAATTAATGAAACCTGAATACGCTAAATATATTAAAGACATTGATCAATGGCAAAAATATTTATATCGCATATACAAGAATGTTAAACAAGCTAGAAATGATGATCCATCATATAGGATTTATAGTAATGAAATTGAAAAATTAAAACAATTAAAAAAACAAGAACAACAACCACCACAATTTGAATTACTACCACCACAACAATTTGAATTATCACCGATTTCTAAAATAGAACGAAAAGTACGAGATATAAAACAACAACAAAAAACACCAAAACCATTTGAGCAATCACTTCGTGATTATCCAAAATCACCACAGATTAAATTACCACGATCACAACAACTACGACCAGCCCAAACAACAAGTAAGGAAGAAGAAGAAGAATATCAAGATCCTGGCGCAACTGGAAGTGGTTTAGGAAGTGGTCTTATTACTTGCCCCAATAACGTTCTTGCTGATGTCGATCGATTAGAAATTCTCATTGGAGGAAAACGAGCTGGTAATAATTCCCCAGAAATCATTAATGAAGTAGCTGATATTTGTAAACGATTATTTAGTGGTGGCATCATGGATATTAATGTATATCGGTCTCTTATTAATGAAATCGCCGATGATTATTATAGTGATTAAGTATGTAATTAGTGATAAAAACAGTTAATAATAACAATGATCGTGCATGGTACTCAACGTGGACCTACCATGGTCAGGGTAATAAACTCTCGATTACCGGTATACAAAATGACCTACGGAGATGGGCTAGGTGATGTTATTCAAGGTCTGTTTAGAAGAATAGCCCCAAAAGCAATACCGATTGCAAAGCAACTAGGAATGAAAGCTATTGATGTTGTTCGTGAAAAGGGTATAGGCGCTGTTGGTAATATTGCTAGCAAAGCGTTTTCAGCGATCAAAGATAGACTATCACGATTAATACGCAGACCGGTCCGATCTCAACCTGTGAAATTGCCCAGCACTGAAGTGATGCCCGCAAGCGTAAGTAAAATAATAAATCAAGCCGCTAATCAAAAACTAGCGGAGTTGGCTGATGTCCCGATGTCGGAGAAGGAAAAAAATATAACCGCTAGTCTGATAGCAGGAAGTGGTCTTCGAGTTAGACGAAGACGATAATAATAAAGATGTTTAAGCGCATATCTGACCCCGCGTTTGACATGGACGCACCAGTTCTCAAAGATGAGTCTGTGCGCGATTATCAGTATTATTCTTATGACGCACGAATTCCAGATCAGCGTGGAAGAATCGAACTACAGGTTCAAGATACAAGTAGATATTTCTTACCCGCTGAAGCATTTATCGAATTTGAAGGTGAAATTATAAGGACAAATGATGTCGAATACGCCGATAATATTAGGATTGGTTTTGTTAATAATGGTATTATGGCGTTATTTGACAGCGCTACGTACATGATTGATGGAAAAAATATTGAATCAATCCAGAAGGACGTTGATGTTGCTACGACAATACTTGGTCTTGCGAGATACAGCGACGATTATTCAAGATCAGCTGGTCCATCAATGATGTTTGTGAAAGATACAACTGACCACCCTGACAATAGAAATCAGATTACTCGACAGCCTAATGATCGAGCTGTTCCTCCTGTTGTTTCTAATGCTATTGAAGATCTATCTTTTCCAAATCCAGAATTTAACTTAGGATTTGCAGCACGTAGATCAATGTTAAAAGGTGATAGGAGAAGATTTTCATGTGCAATTCCACTGTCACATATTTTTGGATTCTGTAGAAATGTCAGAAAAGTCATTTTCGGAGCCAAACACACAGTTGTACTTGTACGAAAAGGCGATGATAATGATGCATTATGGAGACCTATTGGTGATGCTGGTAAAGTAATACTAACAAAACTTTCTCTGTGGATGCCAGTGATGACTCCGTCAATATCCGAAGATGACCGGTTGTTATCTTTTATGAGTCAAGGCGGTAAATCAACATTGTCATGGTTAACAATGACCACAGATGCTGTTCAGAGTGCAATTGATGGTTTATTTACATGGCAGATAGCTTCTCAGCAAGGTGTTTCTGCACCAAGACACATATTTATTGCGTTTCAAAATATTGCACGAGTAAACTCGCAAACACATAGTCACATGATATTTGACAAACTCGGTGTTTCTGAGGTTTCATTAAGGATAAATGGACATCAAGAACCATCCGAGGATATATTATTGAATTTCGATCAAAATCATGTAGCACGTGTATATCATCGTCTCATGTCGTTCATGGGTCGTGATCAAAACATTGATACTGGTTTACAAATATCGCAGCTAGATTTTACATCGCTGTATCCGATTTATTACTTTTCACTAGAACATTTAGATTTAACCAGACAATCTGTTGTAGATATTCATCTTCGAGCTCGTGTAACAATAGGAGCTATTGCAAATTACAGAGCAATTGCTGTTATACTCAGCGATAAATCGATGTTACTCGAAGGTGTTGGTGGACGAATGAGAGCTATTGATGCTCCAGTAGAAAACATGTAATTAGATCGTTCATAATAATTATAATGTCATATCATCACGTTAGTGTGAGTCTGACTCCTGGTCAGATTAAAAGGCTGCAATCAGCATCAAAAATTAATTGTGGAATAAAAATATCGCTAAAGCGAGAACAGATGACCGGTGCAAATAAACTGTCGTTGACCGAGCGTAAGTTTAAAAACTTCAACGACGCTAAAAAATCAAATAAAGGCGTCAAACTTAATCTTTCTGCGGGCGCCATCAAAGATATTGCTAAAACGGGTGGTATATTTCCACTTCTTGCAGCAATACCAGCATTAATAGCAGCTGCAGCACCAGCTGTTGCAAAAGCATCTGCGCTAGGTGCTGTTGGAACTGCTGCTGCAATGGCGTTAAAGAAAGCAACCGGACAGGGAATTATGCACGCAGAAAATTTAAAAAAAAGATCACGACAAAAGCAACACGGAAGACGTCTAAGAGCACCAAACGTACCACAGCCGGGCCGTCTAAGATTATCAGGCCTAGCATACGGTCGGGGTCTAAGATTACCAGGGACCCCACACTGGTACGGAAAAGGCCTAAGATTACCAGGGACAGTTTATTAATATCTCCTATGTCCAATTTTGATTTACTTAATGCTGCTAAGCAATTAAAAATAAAAAATTTCAGAGGTGTTTTTATGCGCGATCAATTACCTACCGTTGCAATGCAACATGAAACCGGTATCATTAATCTCGATAAAAATTCTGACCCAGGCACGCACTGGGTAGGATATGCAATTGATCCGCGTGGAATTATTTATTTTGATTCGTATGGATTAGCACCACCAAAAGAATTTCTTCATTACGTTAGCAATAATATTGCTCCAATCTGGTATTCAACGCTACCGACACAAAAAATAACTGATCCTCCAATATGCGGTCGTGAAACCCTCGCTATGCTTGATGCTGTATCAAAATCAACAACACCGCCTCATAAAGTCGTACACGCGTTCACTACGCTACGTCATAATACTTAAACTGATATCAATAAATATAATGGTAGATATTTACGGAAGATCCTCAGGTAGAGCTCAGAAGGTTGATTTATCTAAATATGCAACTCTTGATCAGCTCAGAAATGAAATCGATGATTTATTAAATATAACAAGTGTGGATCAAAATGAAGTCGTCGTTTTTCAGGACAAACAAGGACGATTAAAAACGAGTAACATACAACTACCAGATGTACTTGTACGAATTCCAAACGCGGTTGTTAATAATGTCGTTACTTTCACTGATCAGGGTAAAATACAGGATTCCGGTAAGTCGGTTAACGACTATGTTAAGAAAACTGGTGATGTATTTACCGGTGACATTATTATGTCAGGAAGAAAAATTACGTATCTTGGAGATCCAATCGCAGATACAGACGCAGCAACAAAAAAATACGTCGATGATCAAGAATCCAAGTACGTGTTAGTGCGCGGTGGTATAATGCGTGCATTTCTCAACATGAATAGTAATGGTATTAATAATCTCAGAACACCAGAAACAGATTTTGACGCTGCAACGAAGAAATACGTCGACGATAAGGAAATTCCAA
>JAECUM010025856.1:0-30425 GCA_016617855.1 Megalonaias nervosa | reverse complement strand
GGAGTGGAGTATTCTAAATAATAAAAGTATTCCAACATTCTAAATAACAGATGGTCATTAGCAGGAGGAGCTGCTAAAACAATTAAAACAGATTAGTGCGTAGGAAGACACACGCTAATGTAATAGCCCAACCATGACATGATTCAGCTAAAATTCTTATTGCAAGTGCAACAAGAAAATTATCAATAGGAATCAGATTGTATCGTATGACTCAGTGAACAATATCGTTTAAAATAGGTCACTGTAACAAGGAAACTAAAACACACTAACGGACCTTGGGAAGAGAAGATACGCCAAGGTCGCTGATGACCATCTATGCCAACTAAATATCAGGAACAGACCCTCTTTAACCCCCACCCCTGAATGAGACAGTTATACACTTTAGCCACTGACAAACACCTGCCTAAATGTGAGCAAGTAGCCTTATGAAGAATTATGGCAGGTGCTAATCCTTGTATCGGCTTTCTGCCACTTTACAAATAACCCTAAACGCATATGAACTAAAAAACGTTAGAGAAATTACAATGGTCCGCAGATGACACGGTCAACTGAAGAAATACCAGTACTGTTTGAGTGGCTGGTCAGGGAACCCAAACTGCCAGACAAAATTCATAATTTCCAATACTCAGGAAACCAAAGTATAACGTTTGGTAACTTCAAATTACAGCCTGCTATGCAGTAACAGACACGGACTATTACAAAACGTGCAAGAAGCGGCCTTACATGCAGCAGTTATACTTCAGCAAGAGTGGCTACAACTTCTGATATATCCTTTACCTTCTTTCACAACAAAGCATAAAATAAAGTTATGTTATTTTGAGACCAGCATTACTGGTGATGTATTTTTATGCTAAGTTGGAACTGCAGTAATTGGTCTACCTTTAGTATTTAAGTCAAATCACAACTTCATTATTTTGTGAACTTCTCAGAATACACTTTCACTGGAAAAATCTACATGCTATATTTTGTTTTAACCATACAAAAACATCTAATCTCATGGACATCTTTCAAACAAATATCTCTGGTAGATCTAATTAAAACCTGCGTCCTTAAATTTACGCACGTTAACTTTACTTGAATAAAATTTGCATAAAATGATATAACACGCAACTGATCGGCGCGAATGGAGATTTACTCCTTTAATATTTACGCCATAGAGTCAAACCTGTATTATTAGTGGTCACCTTGATATAAAGGTCAGCTGCTAATAATTATTTGATTTACTCGGTTCCATCAAATTTTGCAATGTAAGCATCCAGCATATAGTGGTCATTTGCTGACAGTAATCAGTAGTCGCAGTCAGAGGTCCTAAATTAGTAAGGTTCCTGTGTAGAACATAAGATGATTTCTAATTACATATATGTATGTGAAAAAATCCACACATTTGTTCTGTCTTACACTTGGAAATTCGGAGTTCTTCCATTCGCTATACTAAAATATTAATATTATCTACAAACTCAATATTCTAAATACTAACTCAACTTTTCTTGCTAATCCTTCCCCACTTTGCGTCAGGCATTGCTTGGTTGCCAGGCACGATGACCACTTTATAAAGGCCACATAATATAAACGCCATTTATGGTCAGTTTATGAGTGATAACTATAAACAGGTTTTGTTGTACTATTAGAGTACTAAACAAGTCGTTCCCCAAACTCTCGTGTTAATTACATATTCTATCCGCCCAACCTGCATAAGATACCGATGGTAAAATGAAAATGAAATCTCGGCGGAAAAAAACCCAAGATTTCATATTAAAGTGATACATTATTTGTATATTGACAATAAAGCGCTTGATGTGTAGCACATTAAATACTACTACTACTACGTGTTATCTGATACTGTCGCATTTTGATTTAAAATTTTATGCCCCGTTGAAATATCACCATCCCATCGCATTCTCTTAAGAGTTCGCGGACCTGAACAATACACGCACCAGTCCTCTGATCATTTCTTTTCGCAAGGCGAGATCTGACTTACGTTAACAAAATCATCATCCCTAAGTGAAAGAAGATGAAGGAAAACTCAATAGTATATTATTATAGCGAATGGTAGAACTCCGAACTCGATGGATTGTAGTAGCGTAAATGAATGCATGGCATTGACATTTAAACAGGTGATCATGTATTGTTCATTTCATTGTAACGACATCGACATTATTATCTGTATTACATTATCACAATAATACAAGTAGACATATTAAACATCATGCAAAGGAATAAATGATGTCACAGTGTAACCCTTCATATCAATTTGGTCACATTAATGTCTATCAATAATGGGCCAAACATATCAAGATGCATTAATTTTAACATATCATAATTAAATTACACCAGTAATAAACATCTTAAGAACATATTCATTACCGGAAGGATATTATATACAGAACCCTAGAGCCATCAAATGCCAGATATTTCTGATAACATTGTTGGAAAAAAGTAACCGCGTGCTTTGTCGTTAATTTTTGTTTATTAGGACATATTATATTCTTTGTGTAAGCAGGGATTATGTAGCCATATATACACGAGGTAGTGTATATTCCACCTAATTTGATTATTTCACCTATATTGGATTATTTCACCTATTTTTGATTATTCCACCTATATATGATTATACCACCTTTTTTATTATTCCACCTATATTTGATTATTTCACCTTGCTTTGATTATTCCACCTATATTTGATTATTTCACCTATATTTGATTATGGAAATTGGTAATTCAATTTGAAAAGTAATTTAATGATAATCAGTTTTAAGGAAAGACAACCTAACCAGTTTACTTGGTCTAGCAGTAGATGTTGCAACAAAACGGTAATCAAGAACAATCCATCAGTAAACTTGCAAGTATTTTGTAGCGTTAAAATTTAGGGGTGTTCCCTTTCAGTAGCTTCATCTTGAATCTACTTTTCGCAAATAAAGCATTTTCGAAATTTTAATTATGATATAATTATCATAAATATAAACGAAGACAATAGTATCTAAGGGCCTGCTGCCAAAGAAAAATATTGCAAAAAACTGTATGTTACAATGTCGGCAGAACGAAAAGTTGGAAACTAAAAAATAACCTTCTATTCACATTAAGATGTATCCAAGAAAATGTTCTATAATTTAGCGTGTTGCGAATAATTAGCAAATGGTTAGAACAATTCTTCGTGGATTTTAAAAGCAAATTGAACTCTGACAACCTCCCTAATAATGAAATATGTATAAACACTCAAAGAATGTACTACAATGTTACATTGTCAGTGGGCCATATTTGTTTGTAATTTACATACTGGTAACTAAAAATCAATTTAAAAATACCTCTTCAAAATTTCCAGTCTCATTTATATAGTGACGTATATACAAATGACTGAATGCAGGTTGAGACGTGGTAGATCATCTACTACATATCATCCGTTAAGGTGAGCCTAGAAAGACACACTCTTAACTTGGAAAACCTTCTCCATAGATAATCTATCTGTGCTTGAGCATAACATTACGATACAGATAAAACTGTCAATGTCAGCAAATGTTTGCACTACACATACAAGTAAACTGTCGGTATCAGTAAATATTTGCGCTAAACATAAAAAAACATTCTAAACTTTAAGATACAGAGAAAGCATGCAATTTATATGCAAATTTTAAATGATACGCTAAATATTAACACACTGAATTGGTAAAGTTTTCGTGCCACAATTGGAGATTTTTCATGATTTTCAAGATAATTTCGAGATCGCTCTAGCTCATTAATTACAATCAAACAAGCTGTTCATTTCTTTGAAATATGAATGAACAAAACATTTGTGAATAATAATAATAATAATAATAATAACAATAACAATACTTAATATAGAGTGATAACCTGCTTATAATTATTCTGATGAAGCATTCTAAAAATGAATAATCCTGGTTAATCAACTCTGTGGTGGATTTTGGGATGAAAAAGAGCAGAAAGTATAAAACCCAACTACAAATAATCAGTTTGTCAAGACATTATGACCTCTTCTCCAATCCACGAATTTAAATGTAAATAAAACGGTTTTTTTGGTAAAATTAAAAAGTAACACCTAAAAAAATAATTACTATTACCATTTTCATTTGATTTCATATATGCAGTCAAACTTTCATGCTTTATACGTACAAGATTGGGATAATTATGTCCATGTTTCGTATCACGCTCGTCTGATGATGCAAACAAGATCGTGATAACTATGTACACGTTTTGTATCACGCTCGTCTGATGAGACACACAAGATTGTGATAACTTCGTACACGTTTTGTATCGCGCTCGTCTGATGATACATACAAGATTATGATAGCTATGTACACGTTTTGTATCACGCTCGTCTGATGATACATACGAAATTGCGACAACTATGTAAATGTTTTGGTCCATACTCGTCTACTGAATGTAGTATAAGCGGACATATGCCTTCATTTGATCACATTAATGGAAAGATTTGCATATAAATTTGATCTAATTAAAACATCCCTCATTTTTACGTTTACTGAAAACAAGATTACGATGAAAGTATATATGAACATAATGATTCTGAATATATACATTTCTTAACAGTGGAAGCTAGTTACCTTGTATTCTGGTTACTTATATGAAACAATTGCATGTCAATATAACCTGTGAATAAGTCTTCTGAAGTACAATCAAGCATGCATTCCTAAAAAACAAAGTATGCATTTAAATTAGGATTCTGGCTATTTACATTTCTTTACAGTTTCTTCAAATGTCTTTGATACTGCATAGTTATTTCAGGGAATATGCGGAGATAAGCATATGATGCCATTTATTTGTTTTTATTATTGTTTGGATTTGATGTTCCATTTTAGAGTATTCGCAAAAAATCAGTTAATGGACGTTTTTATCACTAAATGTGATAGAGTTAATGTTTTATTTACATGTCTTATGAAAATAAAAATCATATTATAAAAATATAAGGATACGTACAATTGGCTTGACAGATTAAACATTGACGGATGCGATATTGCAAGAAAGTTAAGCTTCACAAAGTTCTGAATACTGCAAAACTACATGTACATGCATATATTTACAATAAAGGCATTATTAATTCCAGTTCTTCCATGCATTTGCTGTAAACTTGTTCAATGATATATTTACACTGTGAATTACATATTGATATTCAAATTATTTCCATTTTGGTCAAAGAATAAAAAAACATCACAGTAAAATATAATTGTATAAATCTTACTTATACACCTGTATTTCCAAATTGAGGCAATCGACTTTTACTTAATACCGCCTGATTCTCACAGGCAAAGTCTTCATAGACAGTAAACGTTTAAGCTTCCAGTGATTGTTTTTACAGATGTATATGATATAGGTATATGAATATTTACATATGATACATGTTGTAATGATAAAACACACAAATGAACATGATCATTTCCAAACTATGCACCCATTTTCAAATGTATCTAACATTACAAGAGCCAAATTTTACACTGTCAAATTGTTTAGGTAATACGGAATGTCAAACTGTAGTAAGCCTGATACAGCAACACGAGCAAGACGAAACTAGTTCTCAAAAGTCGCTAAAAAATATCTATGGTCTTATACGCTTGATATACGATATGCTATTTTTATTTACAATACGATAAAACATTGAATGCAGTATATTTCTCTATACAATGTTCAAACAATATTCATATTATGTACCCAACAAGAGAATAATGTAAACATATCATCAATTATAGGGCACAACGACTATCACATACAATACAAATTTTACCTTACACAACATACTCCAGTTAAGATTTCACTCGTATTATTATATCTCACCATCTTTCTTTGTATTGTCTATCACTGTATTCTATTATAATATCCCAGAAATTCTGTGAGACGCAGTGCATGGCAAATCTGAAGAAAAAAACATATAAAGTTTTACGTTTCTCAGTCAGTTTTGGCTATCTCTATCGGCTAACCTGTGTAATAATTACCAATATCGGTCTTAGCAAACGCCGGGTTCGATTTGGGTCATTTTGGCGGGGCCCCTTTGATTTACCCGTGGGGCCACCGTTGAGCACGGCATTTGGAAATAACCTTTTAAACAAACTTTTATATGATATTGAACTTAAAATTTTGTTCCATCGCCTTAAAATTACTCTCTCTCTCTCTCTCTCTCTCTCTCTCTCTCTCTCTCTCTCTCTCTCTCTATATATATATATATATATATATATATATATATATATATATATATATAAAATTACCAACGCGCGGGGCCCTGTGAGCCAAATCGGTCCAATCGGCCTAAGGCCGGCCCTGGTAATTATAACAGAGTCTGAGATACTGTACAAAAAGATTTGAAAAAAGTCTTAATTACACAGCATATGTGTTTCCTTTCTTAATTACGCTATATGTGTATTTCCTATCGATACCTTCAAATATGGGTTTCGAGTTCTAAACAAAATATTGGAAATCGTTTCATATATGCTTTACTGCATTACAATTACTTTTTTGTTATATACTACTGTTACCGTAAAAGACATTATTTGTGATTTCAGTCACGTCTAGCAAGAAAGTAATTAATTACGTAACATTTTCTTATTCAGAATAATTAAGATTTATATCGTCTATTGGTACTTAGCGTCTCTTCCTGAACCTGTTGAAATTTAAGTCTTGAAAATGTAAGTAAATTCAAATACGTGCCATTTATGTAAATGTCAATATTTAACTGTAGAACATCCTTAAGGGTTTGTGTCACAGCTTCTGAGTCCTTTGTCTCCTTTCGTAAATGCACATGAAAATATAAACTTACCGTAATTCATTCCTTGTGAAAGGGGGTAGGACGAATTTTCCTCCAGTAAAATGTACAGTCAACCATTCATATCGGCAGACAACAATTTTGTTAGCTTATAACACTTGCTTGATTCTCACGCGCAATCTCTCTCCTCTCTCTCCCTTTTTGAGATATGCACAAGAGTTCGTTTAAATATCACGACCATTTGATGATCACTAAGTAACCATAGTACTTAAAGACCTACTGTGTGACTTTGCCTCAACTAGTTACCATAATTAATACTTTTGGTGGGTATCATATATGCCGTATTATTTCGATATGGCCAAGGCTGGTTGAATATATATCTTTTGTCAAGCTTTTTTGATGCTTTTGGGGTATGTGAAGGCATCTCTAGTGCACGCGACAACTATTTTCTTACTCCATCAATTTTCATTTGAACAAAAAGCAACACAAAACAATAAGTTTATAAATTATGTAAATATGAATGTCAAACGGTGATTTTTCGATACTTTTTTATGTGAAGGAAATTATATTCATAACTTTCAATCATGTGCCATCCAGTTATTCGATAGCAGGATACCGTACTCAACATGCGGGAAGACATCACTGTCAACTAGCCTGACCGCGTGATAGCTTTCGATCTCATCCACGCGGCTGTGTACGCTATAAGAAGTTCAGTCTTATGATGTTGCTTTGTAAAAAGTAAAAAACGTCGGTACAATTGGATCAAAGTTTGATGAATGGAAAAGAGTGTATTTCAAATATGTATGTTATGCAACAACTATAAAAATCATTATTTTCACTAAAGAAAGTCATGCGGATCAATATACTAGATCATAACTAGATGTGAATGCTACAGATTGACAGAATGTTATTCAGACCTACTGGTTCGAGGTTGCACACAAGGCCCCGATGTGACCTCCTTCACTGCGTAATACATGACTACAATGGAAGCATTTTCTTTGCCGTGTGATGAGACACGTCATGATGTTCCGAGGTCTGAAGCTTTTAATGAGCGCAGCTTATATAGACTTTAGAAGCTAAGGCTTTTACCCGTTTTGATCTTGCTTGTCTTTATCTTGTGAATTTTCCAGGACCCTCACCGTTTGTATTTTTTCTTGTCGTGAACATTTACGTTTAGTGGAATGGGTTTGTGTTTCTGGGGATTATGGCAGGGCCTCAACCTGTACCCTGTTTGCTACCTATCTTTTGGACGCCACTATATTATACTACACTATACTCTCTTCCTGTGTTTATATATATATATATATATATATATATATATATATATATATATATATATATATATATACTGTCATCTATCAGATAGCCCTGTGAATTGAATTTAATGAAGTCACGATTAGCTTTATTGACTCAATTATCATGATGTGTGTAAGAAACACCCTTCGTGTCCAAAGAATGCTTGACACTAATCCTGAATGAACTACGGCAATTTTGCAGGATCAGACTAAATCGATCGTCGTGTAATATAATAAAAAAATGCTCTAAAAACCTTTATTGTGGTACCTTCTAGTTGAGATAATTCTCATCCACCAACTGAATAACTTTCTCCGTTATTTCGAGAGTAGTTCTAGCCTGTTCTTCTGTATACAATTCTGCTGGAATTTCTGTCCTTGAAATGGAGTCGGGGTATCTCATCTTCGTGTGTTCTCCCAGAGAGTCCTCCACATCTTTAGCCAATTTCAGAAGATCAGGACTCAAGCCACCATTTCTTGCAATATCGGCGAGCCTGTGACTTTTCTGATTCACTTTGTTGGCATCTATTGCGTACACGGCAGCTTTCAATGCTTTCTCAGTCGCCTGTTTAAAGAATAAGGTAGGTTTGAAACATTTAAAAGTGCAAAAGTCATCTAATCTTAATAACGTTCTTTCTATTTTAAACAATTAAAAACAAACGAATTCACAAGTCTCCAGAAAAATACCCCCCCCCTTACAAAATATACAACTCCACAGAACATTGATTTATTTGTACCTTTAAATGTAGATAGTCAACAACAGCATGCTTATATAATCACTGACATATAAACAAAAATTTGCAAGATTCGCAATTTAAGCGTTCTATGAAAACATGAGTGTTAAATGGCATTACATGTAGTCACGTTAAATCTATATCCCATAATCTTCATTTCATTTGAACAAATTTACCTAGACACAACGATACGACCTAGAATCTGTTATAAATGAATGACAAGTGTTTTTGGATACATCTCACTAATGACATTCCTGTTATCTAGTCTAGTTATCGAACATTTACTATCTCACTAGTGACATATATCTTTATCTTACATTTAAGACCAAAATCTACCTGGGCAATTAACCTATCTTAAGTAGGTGAAACAGAAAAAGACCCATCATTTTGTGAGAAAAGGAGAAAGGGGTACTATCGGAACTTATTGGAGGCAAAAGTGTTCACAACGGAGACCAAATGTAAACCTTCAGGTCTCAATAATTAGTAGTTTCATTTATACACTCACAAAAATATCACTGTAACAGCAGCGACGTCTAAGCAAACGTAAACATTTTAAGCATATTCATCTAAAACGAGAACCAAATTATGTGGTAATGTAAGCAATGAATAGTACAATCGTATATCTATAGATACAAAATTTTTATACTATTGAAAACCAATGAAAAAAATCCAACAATTGCTGGTGTAGCAGCTAATCACTATCTCTGCTTCATATTTCTCATTCGTGTTGAACTTAATCCGTTGATATGTTGCTGTCGTTATTTGTGTTTGTCTGTTTCTTTGTTCTTTTTTTGTCATTCTAAGCTTGCATTTTGATTAACAGTATATTCAGAAAATAAATAACTATGCTAGAGTACACTGAGCTTGTCTCCTAAGTCTAAAAAGTTTCTAAAATTAACACAATTAGTTGATGAAACACTTGCCTGATGGCAATGGTAGCAAATCCAGTTGAAGGCTGGAGCAGAGCTGGCTGGAGGAAGGAAATCTTTGGCTGAGCTAATGTCTTTTTTTGCCTGTCGTAGCCAGCGCTGAGCATTTGATTGATCGGGCACCGGTGGCAGAGCGTAAGACCTTCGATGAACATAATATCTTCTGCTGTGTGTCTCGTAGTAAGCATCTTCATGCTGGCTGTGTTCCTCCCTGTACTGGGCGGTCTTTCTATTTACTCTTCTGCCCAGATTCTCATATGCTGTGCCTGTAAACACGCGCCGACCTTCACGTTTTGTAAAAGGGATGTTTGGTTGATGAACTGATTGTCCACTGTCCAGTTGTAATACAACATCTTGGATATAATTAAATATCCTATTGCAGTAGTCTTCTTGTCCAATATTTTTGTCAGGATGCCATCTCAGCAGAAGGCGTTTCAAAACTCGCCGACGTTCTTCCTTTGGTAGTGTCCATGCTTCTCGTAGAATATTCAGGATCGTGTGGCAGATATCGTCAAAAGGGAGAGAACCTACAGGCAAAGCGTCTGATGGTAATAGATCTTGCGATGTTGAAACTGGCTTTCGCTCAAACTTGAACAATTTGTAAGCGTAAACTATTACGTGGCCCTTTTCTTCATCTCCAATATTTATTAGGTATTGATTTTTTATTCCAGCTGCACTTGGGTCCTTTGATTTTACTGGACGAATTATGCGAACATATATGTAGACTGAATTATCACTATCTGATTCGTCTATGTTGTCTTCAAGCTCATAGGCCACAGAGTCATATTCATGTTCTTGAAACTCTGAAAATCCTTGCTGCAGGAAAGCATGAAATTCTAGAGGCACGTATGTACCTGGTCTTGGAAAAATTGAACATGGAATGTTTTGTTGTGCATCATAAGGATCTATATCTAGCTTATCCAAGGTATTGTTAATTTCATAATTTTCCTGCAAACAATTTAGAATAGCATACAATGCTTCAGTCCGCTGTCGGATGGAGTTATTTGTACAACGTTTTATTAAGTCAAAGACACCGTTTGGTTTTGTAAGCAGATCCTTTTGAATATTTATTTTTCTACCCTCCTCTGCCTGGAAATATAAGGTAAAACTTAGCCCGTTTTCGTTGGGTGTCTCACATATGACACACTCTTTTCTTCTCTTGGAGCTTTCAATTCTCTGTCCATCGATTTTCAGGTATGTATATAAACCTTGAACCTCTTTAATCCTCACTCCCTGTATATGTTTTAAAATGTTATTCTCATCCTTTGACGTGAACATCTGGCCATTTAAAGTTTTCTCGTGTTTTACCAACCTCGAAATACCCTGAACAAATTCAGTTGAATGGAGAAAGCGCTCAAGACGTACAGCCTCGTCACTCTCTATTTCATTCATTTCCATCGTATCTAGATCTTCTTTCGCCATTTCGGAAAGAAGTTTGGGGCGGTAGCGATCAGGCAATGATTTTACAACTGGCCTTGGATCTGACACCATCACCTCAAGCTCCTTGAATCCAATAAAATATTTTAAATTGCACTCTTTCAGTCTGCTTTCAAGATATCCATTGTCTGCCACAATCAGGCACTGGGCATCCCGAAGTCTTTCTGATCTGTCAGGTAGATACAAGATCTCTTCATCAAAATCTAATTGTTTCTCTGCTTTACCTAACAATGCCACCATATTTCTTATAGTTTTTCGGACAGTTATCATCTCCGGGAGAAGAAGCTTTTCGTCGTGATCACTTTGCATCTGATACACTAATCGCAGTACAAGGCAATAGTGATTCAATGATACTTGTTGAGAAGCACCTAGAAAAATGAAGAAGTCATTGTATCTGCCATAGAAATCTGGTGCTTTACACAAGTAAGGTTCAACAGATTCTTCTTTACTTAGTTCAACAACAATGTTTTTGGCAGGCAGAAGCAATCGACTCTTGGGTAGAAAAACAACTGGAGTATTTGCAAGTTTTTCTTTCATCCTTGGATCTTCATCTTTATGTTCAGAGAGGTATACGTATATCTGGTCCAGAAGACAGGAAAACGATGTAATGTCTGACGTTTCATGAAGTTTGCTCGAGAAAAACTTTTTCTGAGCATCACACACGTTCTGACACTGTAATATTACCCTCTCAACTGGCGGTCTAAGATGAACTCCTAGCTTTCGCAGAATCTGTGTGTTCAGTTCTGGTTCTCGACAAGCCCACTTTGGAAGCAAATTCATACTCGTCCAGCATAATAATTCAAAACAGTCAAGTGTGGATTGAGAAAAGCATATTAGTTTCGTACCGTCTGAATAGTGCTTGTAAAGTGATGTGGTTTCATTTGATACATAATGGGGTGGGATAAACTTCACTGTCGCCAATTGTTCAATTATCCTGCTCTCCCATGAGGTTGGAGATGAAGACCAAAAAAACTTCACAAGAATCTTTGATTTTTTACAAAGGTTTTCGGAGTATTGATACGCTCCCTCCTGAGCAAGTGATTCTGCGAATTCGAGAAACAAACTTTCCGAAACTTCTTTCTTCAATCCAGCCAGTCTCATGAATTCGATCCAGTCTCGGGTATTAAAAGGACTGGGTGGAAATTTATCTTTGTCGCACATGCAAGAAAACACTTCATGATATGGATCAAAGAATTCAGATGCAAGTTTAGTTCGGTCACCAGTTGCAATAAAGGGGGTAGCTTGCAGAATATTAATTAGTTGCTGCTGGGTTTGGTTAAAAGCCGTTACACTATAGGACCTACGAAGCAACGTATCCTTGATGTAAAACAGATGTTGAAGATGATAGCACGTTAGCAGGGTATTGAATTTAGGCAAGATCATAGAACAGTATACATCTATTGTAGTTGTAAAAGTACACTGAAGTAGGCTGTGCAGTTCCACGAGATCCTTGTTTTGTCTGAGGAGAATATATCCAGAACTTGTAGCCAATTCATGAACACCCTCTGCAGGCATGCCTAAAGGCAGAACAAATACCCTTTCATTTCCATCTAGACTTGTTGATGTACCCTGATGTGTGATATGCAAAGGCAATGCTTTTATACGATCCCTAATGAATAATTCATCGGCATGTTGTCTGAGTAGAGTCATATGCTTAGAGAAAAACACGAGAATAGCATTACATTCCTCGAGTGTCAACCCCGAGTTTTTGATTTTGTTTTTGTGGTAGTGGATGCAATTCAAGACCTCTAATGGATCTGTGTTTGATGATACAATAGACCGCATCATCCGCAATACGTCGGCATGTCCTCTTTCGGTTAACATAGCTGTATCAAGTTTTGGGAGGTTCAGTTTTTCTAGTGCACGTTTTAGATCTGACATTCTATCAAATGACCAAATATCTAAGATTGTATACGCTTTGCTTATAGGCCTCAGAATAAAATGTTTCTCATCGTTGTGCTGAACAGGTAAAAGACTCCATTGGCTTAACATTTCCAAGTTGCTCTTGAAAGATTTCTGGTTAATAACATTTGTTCCAAACTGAGTTATCTCTACGGATAAATCATATATGAATTTCCAAAACCGGAGAATCCAAATTTCATTAGGGATCTCGTGTGATGACTTTTGACAAATCACATCCTGACCTACCTGAAACACTTTAGAAGACAATGTTGATGGCAACAAATCAGTGAACCTATACAGAGTCAAGTCCAATAACATTCCATGTTTCCAAAATATTTGCGATTGATATGATACCAGAAGCTCAGCATGCACAAATTTTTCTGATGAATAAGGCAGCAAATCAAAATATGAGGAACAGATAATGCGCGTGGTATTTGAAAATTCCCTTAAAACACAATCATTTGTGACAAGAAGGGCAGTGTTGTTGATTTCGGTTTCAAAATTATCTGAACGAGCAATGTAATCTAAGATTGAACGAACATTGCCAATATTTGCAAATTTCGTTTCAGCAAGAGGGACATTAACTTTCAGGTTACATTTTCCCAGACCTGTAGAACTGAAGGACTTCAGGAATTTCAACACCGAAGATGGACGAATCAATTCGGTGTTTATACCTGATTGTTCTACTGATTTCATAATTATTTCTGGGATTTCAATAATCTTCATCCCCAACTGCTTGAGAATCTTAGAAACACTCTGATCTCCATTATGAAAATACGCTGGAAATATTTGTCCAGACATCTGCAAAGCAGTCCATTCTACACTCGCCTCAACAAAGTGGTACTCAGCCCCAAAACCATCCATTTCTTGTACAACTGGAAACAGTTGTACTTCCTCTGAGTGCAATCTGGCATACACATACTTGACTATTGCTTTCCAGTCGTCTTCCTTTGCCGAAGTCATTAAAGGAAAACATGATAGAAAGCCATCCAGTAATCGCCGAACAATTTCAAGAGACTGCTTGAATAGGTCATGAAATAAATTTTCCTTTAGATATATCAGTGCAGAGATATAAGCTGGTGATACAATGCTCTCAAAGATGCAATGATTCCAATCACGACGGTAGCCATGATGTTCTTTCCATAGGGTACGACGTGCTTCGTGATCTAAAACAAAATGCCCATTGATGTGACATGGTAATCCAGTTCTGATAGGCAAAGGAAGAAAACAGAATGCCCTTCCAATTGTTTCATTTAGTTCAACAGCGTTTTTCTTTTCAACCACGTCAGTGCGGTAATAACTATATTTCTTGGTTATCTTCATCATCTTCTGCTTGTTTGGGACGACAAATGCAACACCACCCATGGGAAGTTGTCCTAAGTTATTGTCTTTTAAGGCATGCACAACAGTTTCTGGTAGAACGAATCCGTCCTTAAACCCCATTCTCTGCACTACATAAAAGGACTTAAATTTCCCTCTGATATCCCACACAGTCATTGCGTAGCCAACTTCTGCAGACGACATGTTAATAATACTTGTTCTATCTCTCTTGTATTGATCGGACCTTTTTTTGACGAACTGAAAGAATTCATCTCTCTTCTTTCTATCCTCTTGAGACAATTTTGTCTCCACTATATATTCTTCCTTGATAGTTCCAGAGGAAATATTGGACACAATTATCTTGGACACATGTTTCAGAAAAAGAAGAGCTTCAAAGCTATCATCACAGAACTTCTTTAATATATCACTGACTATTTCCTTGTCAACTCGATTCGATGATACGTGTGTTTTATTTAGTATTTTTTCACTCTGGAGTGGAAACCGAAACATAGTACCTACATTTGATGTGAATAAGTCTTCCTCTAGGTATCCTTTCAATACGTCGGGGTAATTCTTTCTTATCGGTGCTACTAAACAGTGCACACCTGGGTTCTGTTCTGTTACTTTCGGTAGATATTGACATGTTGGGTCAAACATGCACCACACTTCACGGTGTTCAAGCTCTGGACCCTTTGTAAGAAATGATGGAGCATCTGTCAAGTGGTATACAGCGTTGAACCCAACTCCATATTGCCCAGTTTTCAATGGATCCTCACGCTTGCTTCCGTGACCTAAATCACGTATACCTTCTATGTCTGCTTTTGTGAAGCCGCTATTATTAAACACGCAAAGAGCTGGGCCTTGTAGGGGTGCATACTTTTCATCAAATATCTTCTCACATGCATGCGTGCGGTAGTCTTTAATAAAATGTATCTCAGATGCCTGTGCATCGTCAGCATTTTGTAACAACTCCTTCATTATTCCATCATCGCATGGATATGCAGATAGAATTCCCCTTAATCTGGTAAGTAGTTTTTCCTTCTGTCCACCTGGGATGAGAAACGAAAGTTCATCAAAGCATTTTCGTCGCTTCGTTTTCACGCCCATAGCTAGAGCCAACTCTGCAGAATATTTGCAATGAATAGTTTTTGTACCTGGACCAGTCTCAAATTCACTGTCATCAAGACACAGCGAACTTGTTTCTCTCAATATATTATCCGTGTCTGGAGCAACAATGTCTGTCAAGACAGATTCATCTAAATCTGTATATTGAACACCTTCACGTCCCATTGAATCTTGTAGTGCAGACAAAAGTCCATGTACAAGGTCGATATCCTCTACTGATAATGGATTTAACCCCGATTGCCTTCTTTTGTGTCCAAGGACTCTGACAATACAACCAACTTCAAAATTATCTTTTATGCCCATAGCTTTTAAAAAATGTTTATGCTTTTCCAAGTCAGTACCTTGAAGACCGAAAAGTTCCGGCGAGCAGTTATGTCTCAAGTTAAATGCAACTCTTGAAGAATCTATCATTTGTTCCCCAAGCAAGAGGATCTCTTTTTTGGAAAGATTGTTGATACTTGCTTTTGTTATTTCATCTGATCTTTCACATATTTTATCCAGAAAGGAATAGATCTCACCACAAATGGCCTTACAATTGTTACTTGCATCTTTGGATTGTTTACTATTGTATTCTTGTGCAATGATCATTAATTGCTTAATCACTGTTTTGCATGGAACATCGTTCTTTATTGATCCTTTCAATCTCAAGAATTTACTGATATAAAGTGGCTGGATACTCGCCTCTGCAGCTGTGATTGACATTTCATCCCAGACTAGCTCGACACAGCCCACAAGTTTTTCGGTGCACTGCCGGAACAGATTTGCAGGGGAATCTAGCCTAATTCTTTTAGGTAAATGATTCTTGTTACATGTCTTTGCAATTCCGTGTTTCTCCGTATTTCCTTTCCATGAAAACTTCCAATGTGATGGTTTCTGAAGAACAGGCAAGAATGTGAGATTTCTAAGTTTCTGAAGATCGTCAGGGTTCTTCTCAAGTTTTTCTCGAACATTGCTTCCACTAAGATATTTCAATATCTTAGAACAACGTTCTATAGCGCATTGTCCACAAATCTCTGCATTCTTTATGACTGACTGGCACCTATCTTCAAGGAAATGAAAAGGTAGATACTTATTTATCATACCTAGACCTACGAGACGTTTGATGATTTCTATCTTCCTAAAAGTTTTTCTTCCGCGTGGAAATACCTCATCTTTTTCCGTAAACATATCACTCAATTTACCACAAGGGTTGACCAACTCAGTGGGACATTTCAGGGCACCGATGGGCTCAGACGGAATGCATTTAGTATCGGACAGAGCCTCTTTCACTGCTTTATGCTCCAACTCTATGGCATACAGAATGAGTTTGTTCCTCTTGTGAATATGTTTTGAAGATTGGCTCCAAAACTCATTTTGTATGTTTGGGAGAAAGACACTGAGGAAAAATTGTTCTTTGGTTACAATTTTAGCCTTCAGTTCATTTGGGTAACATACTTTGATGCTTTCTATTACACTACCAGGCAGCTCCATGACCTCAGAGTTCTTTCTAGAATGAAACGTTAACAACGTTTCAAATGCAATGTCTCCTATAATTTTGTCACTTCGGAAAGATGGGTCCAAAAATATGCACTTGTCGAAGCTCTGCCAGAAACTATTGCGACGAAAAAGTCTTGATTCCAATTGTACCACCTTCTGGAAGAAATGTTCTGTTATAGGAAGTTCGCTTTTCTGACATTCCAAAGGCCACAATGAGTAGTATTCATATTCCAGAGCGGCACCATGTTCTCTAATTCCTTCTAGCAAAAAGATGTATGCATTTATCAATGCATCCTGAATCAAAGCATTATTCCAGCTGCTGTATTGGGCCTGCTTCTCATCTTCTGTAGATTGCATCAACTGCCGACGGTCAGATGTCACTGCAAAACATCCATTAATGTGCACTGGTAAATTGCAAGGAATGGGAAGAGGCAAGAAGCAGAACACATGACCACTTTTGTAAAAGCCAAATGGCAAATCCTTCAATTGCCCTGGACACAAGAGATTTTCACGCAGTTCGAAAGGCACAGCAACAGCGCCGAGAGGGAGCGCCCCTACAACATCTCGAAACGTTGTTCTAAGTGTCTCATCTGTTCCGGTAGCCCAAGAAATGAGCCAGGAAGCTTTAAATGACATACCAGATTCTTTTGTCAGTGATGGCAGAATAGATCCAGCATATTGTTCTATTTTTTCCAATATGGTAATCTTTTGCAGCCTCTTCAGTGGACGCGATCCCAGTTCTCCAGTTAATTTCAAATTTGATACGTATGAAAGAATATTTGTCTCATTTGCAGCTTGCGGTTGTTCCTGAAAATGCTCTTTGCTCATCGAATATATCACTTTCGGATATTTTGGATCTTTACAATCAGCAGGAAGATGAAAGATTTTTATCTCCTGAACATGTTGTGTAAATAGTAACAAATTCCCTGCTGCTTTTATTGTCATGTGTAAAAGTTCTAAGCACTCTTTCCTCGAGTAGTACTTGTCACATATTTCACTTTTCTGAGCTTGGGATGCTGTTCGAAGTGGAAAACGAAAGAGAGTACCGTGAAAATTGCATGACATATTGCACCCGAAGACGTTTTCAAATGGTTTAAATTGATTTTTGAGCCGCTTCATCATTCTCATATTTTTCATTTTTCCAAAATCAATTTTCATACCTGGGCTCGATCCGGGCAAGGCTTTTCCAAGGTGAGATTTGTGAGGATCAAAAATAACGATATTACTGCCACTTATGAAACTGGGAACATCAGTCAAATTATACACTGAACAAAACCCTAAACCAAACTTTCCAATCTTTTCCAGCTCGTCTTTCTTTGTAGCTGCATTTAACCTAGTAATGTTTTTAAAGTCTTTCGTTTCAAATTGTGCATCGTTGTATGCCCAAATTGCCCGTCCTTGACATTCTGCCATACCTTCGTCCCAGAGATTGGTCTTTGCATCTTCATTTTCCCTCTCATCATAAAGAAAATATACACGCTTTGCTCCAGCATCATCAGCGTTCTGCAGTATCTCCTTCGGAACCGAAAATCCGTCCTGGTATCCCTCCTTTAACAAACGGTGTAACCTTGTGGTCAATGGCTCCTCTTGACCCCATTCTTCCATAACAAGTTCCTCAGTGTCTGAGAGAAGCTGTTGTGTCAGAGATTTTACGCCTAACTCTTCAGCAGTCATATTTGACACATCTTCATGAACATAAAATATGTTTTCTTCATCTTTATCTTCTTCTGTCATTTCTCGTAGCCATTGTGCATTGCAATATGTGCACTCCGGTCCTGGTTTCAGGACTAAGGTTGACTCATTGTCACAATGAATGGGGAAAAGAATATCGTGCAACCGGTCTTGGAGTCTGCTCTTTTCCTGCCTCAGTCTGTTGAGAATGCTGATTAATATTGATAGATCATTCCTCACGTCATATTTGGAATATTTCCCTATTGCATATTTTTCTTTTATTACGACCTGCGTTTGCAAAAGAACATCAACATTCTGTTCCTTGTTGCAACCTAGTCCACGAAATAAAGATTCAAATCGTTTGAACTCCTCGGGAAGCTTGTATAAATAAGGAGTAAGGTTAAGGTCATTTCTGTTTGATTCAAGAAAAATCTCTTGCGGGGAAGAAAACCCGTCTTCTCTCCAAATGCAACCCTTCTGAAAGAGGGTTTGAAAGTTTGGATCAGCCAATAGGTCGTGAATTTTGTATGTGCTGAACTCTTGGTATATTTCTTGTACGATCGGTAGCAATTCTGGCTTGCAACTATTCTGGTAAACATTAATCAACAATCTGAATTGTTCCACAACTTTATTTTGCGGCAGGTTTTGCTTCCAACCAAATGCATTAGCCAACTCTTCGCTCTGGCAGTCGATCAGTGGCATCACTGATCCAACAAGCCTAGAAAACGTTGTAAGTCGTAACTCCGACGGTTTGCTCAGCATCCGCTGCTGCTGGAACCATGGTAGTACACTTGGAAAGCTTTGAGGTTTCGTTATTGCATGCAGCATGCACCTCAGATCCATCAGCTTTGCCTTTAGGGTATCTCCTTGCACATAACTGCCCAGGAGCACAGGCCTGTCCATCAAAATTTCTAGAAGCCGCTTAGCCTTATCAGGCACCAGATGTTTATATGTTTCACTTTCGCACCAGGTTTCGATCAGGCGAGCCGATTCACACAAATCTCTTGCTGTCACATCGTGGTACGTCTTCAAACCAAGTGTTTTTAATGCAGAAATATTTGTATTTGTCTTAACCCAACTATCATTTGGAAACTTGTTTTCACCTTGAAACAGTTCTTGCAACGAATAATCCAATGGGTCAAATAGATCCGCTGGTTTACAAATAGCATGCGTAATATTGGATTCAAGAAAAGCAACTCCGCTGGCCATGGATAGCACATTTTCATTACTCATAAGCTCTCCTATGTGTTGTATGAAGTACTGCATAAAAATTTGCTTCTCTGATAAACTGTAGCTCTCGCCATGCATCATTTGTAAAGTCTCCAGGATCAAACTATTTCGATCCAATTCCCTTGCCCCTAGTGTACAAGCCATACGACATTCTTCAAAGCTTCCGATTATACATGGCCGAGGGAACTTTACTGGATATTTGGCATTCATGATGACGGCTGTATTCTCTTGGACTGACACATTCCTCCTAAGTGAACTGCTCTCTGTAAATATCTTCAGACACCTCACTAAGCTAGTGCTGTCCGGGTTCCATGAGGAGCAACCAGCAATACAGTTAACAAACTCTTTCTTGTCCTGTTCTACACATGAACAGTTGAAAGTGGAAACAAGTTTTTCCTTTTCAAAAGAGCGGTTAATTCTTCCTAATAGTTCAATTACTCCATTCACTGTGGAGTAATGGAAGTACTTCAATATCTCTGACGTCTGAAGCCACGATGGAAGGGACGGAAGAACCTTAATGGATAAACTCTCCAAGCATCTGTATACACCGTCATGCAAGCTTGGTATGCCGTGCGTCTGCTTCACAATCAGAGAGTCTTTCAGTGGATACAATTCAATTTCTTTAATATCAGACCAGGAGCCAGTTTTAAGTAAAGGAATCAATGGCATGTCTTGAAAGAGACCAACATCGTATTTATGTAAGCAAATATGTTCCCATACCATTTGAATCCAACTGCCAGTCACAACTGAAAAATGCGTTATTATAGGTGGACAGACAGTTCCAAAATGCTCCTTAATAACTTTCTCTATCAGGGTCTGGAATGTTGCAGCATTCAGACGTTCTATGTGGTATAAACCTAAGAATGGTAAATATGTATGCCTCAATCAAACATTATGAATGAATACACTTTTTCATGAATCCAATATATGAAATACAGTTGTCTTTAGGAAGTTAATTTGGTATCATTGATAAAGAAAATAATATAACATTTACATTTCAAAACTTCAATACGCCTTGAGAAGGATATGTTATAAATGGGTAAATCATATCTACAATGTTCTCTATATCATTCACTTTGGATGTAGAGAAAATACTTGAAGGTTTTCAACTCTCTCTGTCTCTGTCTCTGTATGTTTGTCTCTTTATCATCCATTACTTTTGTAGAAGTAAAAGACAGTACCGGCTGCTATAAATTCATTATAACATTGTTACCTTTATTAGAAGAAACTGTCTTAAATCTTTTGATAGCAATGTCACTATATCTAATAAAGTAATTATTCAAACCGTGTTATATCGATGAAATTTAACTAAAAATACATCGACCATATCTAGCAACATACAAAGCATACGTTTGACTCAATGAGCACATGAGATGAGAAGTTCCATTCGTTTTTTTCCAAAGATTGGAGTCAACGCTTTCTCATAGTTCTATGATAGGTGACAATAATCGAATATATGATTGGGATTTGATTTTTTTTCAACAATATCTGAATTTAGTTAACAGCTCCTCAAGCTAACCAATTATTAATATAAACATTTAATAAACAGAATAAACATCCTTACCTTGTTTGACAATTTCCTGGATGTGCTTTTCAAGCCATTGGTGTTCATGTGCTTGATACACAAACATTTTCCCGAACCCTGGGAAGAGTTCTATTTCCTTCTTGCTGCAAAGCAAAACCTGGTGGGATGTCCTACGCCTGGAAACAAACTGCGTGAAGGAACCGTCTTCTAGGGGAAGGAGTTCCAAATCTTCCAGGATCACATAGTGAGAGTCTAGTGTTAAGAACTGAAGAATATCAAGCTTTTCGTCCCTAGATAACGACTTGTACGTTGAATTCTCTTTTAACACAGCGGCAAAAATGTGTGGACTCATATCTGTGAGAGTGTCTTTGAACTTAGAGTACGACATAAAGACACTCAAAGGTAGATCCACATATCTCTTGTCGCACAACTGTAAAGCTTTCACCAGAGTTGTCTTCACCTCAGGCGCTAAGTTAATGTGATTACAGAACGTGGCAAAAAAAGCTTCTAAACAGCTAATCCAACTCTTCTCTCCAGACATGTTGACAGTCATTAAAGTGGGTCTTGAAGTTATTCTATCGAAAAGACAAGGAAGTACAGCATACCATTCATCGGCAACATTGTCAACTCTGGGAATCGTTGCATATATACACTGAACAAGGTCATGTGGATTTCCATTTCTCGTGGCGTGGTTAATCATCTCTGTTATAAGAATTTCATATGCATCAGGCAGTACCTCTGTTAGGAGTTTTTCATTCCACAACAATGATTTGTCCTTATGTAGGTGCAACTTAACTTGCTCAGCCGAAGGCCACTTGATGTGTTGTCTGTTCTGGCTCAAGGCAAAGAATCCGTTTACATGCACTGGCAATCCAGTCGTGCTTTTTGCCTTCTGTGGCAGTGGCAGGAAGCAAAATACATGACCTTTGAACCCATGGCGGTTTTCTCCCACTGGGGCAGCCACACCAACTAATGGGACGTATCCAAGGGAATCATCTTGAATAAGTGTTCGAAGTTCTTCAGATATTGTCCCTCCCTTATAGTAGTTAGCCACCATCCAGTCTGTGGTTATTTCGTTTACGGCAAAGTTCCCATCAAAAGATTTTGCGCAAAAGGACAAGAGATATCTGCAATCAATCGAGCTCTCTGAAACAGACCTTTTCAAATTTCTGATCTTTGTTAGGAAGGTATTTCTGACTTCTTTCACTTCGTCAATGTTTTTAACAAGTTCTAGTGTGAACTTCAAATTTATCATCTTGGATTCATTCATTCTTTCATGCAAAGAAACCTTCGTTAAATGTTTTAAGAAGACTAACATGCTTGAGGCTTCAGTTCGAAATGATGTGAACAGATCCATCACTTTCTCTCTACTGTACACTGTATCAGACAGTTTAGAAGCCTCTGATCGCAGAGGAAACCAGAATAAAGTTCCGTTGTACCACCCCGTCTCTAGCATTGCCTTAGAAACACCAAATGTTCCATCAAGTGTCATGAGTATATCCTCGATTTTCAACTTCTTCCATTTCTTTAGTTTAGATAGTGGAATTGTAAGACATACACAGTCAGTACTTCTGTGCGGATCCATGAAGAGAATCCTATCGCCACTCAACACAACCAGGTTATCTGTAATAAGTGAGATACAGTTTTAGTGACATCGAAAACAGCAATAATACCTTGATAAATTTCTAACTACTCTATATTACATTTATTACTGAAAAACATTTCGTTTGCATTGAATGGGAAACTCTAATCATATGTTTTTTTCCATGCAATCTGCCGTCTCTGCGGCATTAGTTGTCATTCTTTCTTGACAGTTACATACCGCTTTGGAGAAAATAATTGCGTTGTATAAGGTCTCAACAATAATTGTACGGGGATACAATGGAAAGCATGGCTCCATTTTGTGATAAATCGTAAATGATTTGAAATCTCGATGATTGTCGTAAGGGAAGCTAGGCAGCACCATGACGTATGTTACGAATATGTAATTAAATTGCTTATGTGTTAGTTTTAAATTCTTTTTTATTTTTGTTTCATTATATTTTATTGTAGTGATAATTTTCATTGGATTTGAATCTCTTTTCGGAAAATTCTCTTGACCTGATTAGAATGTAACAGTTGCTTTATCACTATTTTTAGTTCACCTTGGTTGAGACGTTTGTAAACATTGAATGGAAATGATTGGCTATTACCAAGGTCATGTTCGCTCCACGTGTTAGCCAAGTTGTAAACAGCCTTTCTTTTTTTATTTATTTCCAGTGTGGGAATCTGATTTTTTAGATAGGGCTATTCTAGCTACGTGCTAAATGGCAGTTGTTTATTGCGCTGTTCGAATTAGTGATCACGTAGGCCGTCACGTGAACCACCATGTGATCTAAAATCGGGGGTTAAAACAGCCATTTTCCAGTAGATTTTTCAGTCGTATTTTTACATCTTTACAGCTCAAGGTCTTTTTTAATTTGTTGGTGCCAGTTTGTTTTGAAGTTCATCTAATTTTTGGGATTTAATAATTTATATTCTCTGGAAAATAAGTGCTTCTTCGTCAAAGTCTTGGACAAAGGCATTCAGTGGAAATTATTTGGAATTCTAAAGCTGGAATATTATTCTTGATTCACAATATTCAACGAGGAACTGTTGCCGTCATAACAAAGACCTCACCTGACGTCATCGTCTTCCATATTGGAACTTCATCGAGATTCGAACCGGGATTCAATTAGAACTGTTTAGTGATAGGACTTATATTTTTAGATTCCAGGATTAAGTTTTGGATTATATTCACAAACTGTAAGTCTTTTTTCACAATTTTACCTTTTTTTCAAGGACATAAATTATTTTGTTAAAATTTACAAAGCTTGTTGGCTTCACTCTTTTCTTTTATTACTTTTGAACGAGCCTAAACGTAACACGTAGTATTTTGAGTTTGGGGTCAATTGTAAAAGAAAATCATACGCTGGTCACATTGATAAAATGTTTCCACCCTTTTCTTTCACAAGTCATGGCCGTGCAGACAATTCATTTGCAAACTTTTCAATATATAGCTACAAGTGTAAAAACACCAGCATCAAAAACATGTAGAGAAAAACCTAATATATGGCACTTTTAATAGAACATGCTGCGGATCTATTGTTATTCATTCCGTTCTCGCATACCATCAGTTATGTGTGTATATGCTGATAGACCAGCGTAATTCATTTACTCTTAAATGATCAAAATCGTTAAATTCAAATTTTTGAGGCAATATCTATATGGAAGTACGCAGCATTTTTTTGGTATTATATCATGGTATGTAGGCTAACGTAATCATATGTACGAGACGGCGAAACAAGAAGGAAGTGGTCTTGAAAAACGCTTAGAATGGTTCTGTGTTGTTAGTACTTCTACTTGAAAATATGTTAAAAACCTGCATACCAGTGATGTGGAAAACAGATTTGAATCCCAGTCCGAATCGTCCGACCTTGAGTGGATCCTTTTCCTTTACACTGCTGTATATCATTTTTATTCCTGTCCAGTCTGAATCTGTGAAGCTAGCGTCATTAAAAAGGCAAATAGCTGGTCCCTGAAATAATAATACTAATACGAATAGTAAAGAAGAAGAGGAATAGGTGTTGTCAGAACTGACCAAAGATAACTAACATACGGCAAGCTGCATTAAAATAAAAGTGATTTATTTGGTACCTGGACAAGTATAGACTGTTTCAAAGCGTTATGTCTGGTGCTATTGTATGTAAACAGTCTTGGCACATCTGAATGAATGAACATATATCAGTTGGCAAGAAAATAATGCACTCTCTATGTGAAATATTAAATTATTTGGATATTTAAAGAAAGAATATCAACTAATTTTACCTGTTCCCATCCTATACGCAAACATATATTTTACTATCTTATACTTTGGTTGAGATGCCTAAAATTAATATGAGTTCTCTGCACAATCTAAATATGTTATTATCAGCTTTGTTGTATATTAGAACTCTAGAACTGACCCTGAGAAACTTTCGATAGTTTCTTTTAATATTGTCTTTTTGTATATTGATATGTCTGTCATCATAAAGGATCTTGACCTCATTCGCTCCAGCATCCTCCGCATTTTGAAGTAGTTCCTGAAACAAAAATTGCTGAGCAGAAATTTCATTATGGATTCGAATATATTTTACTGCCTTGCCCGAAACACTACAAACAACCTGGGTAGATGGGCTGTCTTAATTTAAGTTTTAAAAATAATTCTATACACTTCAACTTATGTATTCTCTCTGTTGATTGAATTGACCACTGATGTCGTGGAGACCGCGGTCTCTTTTCATGTCAACGTAGACATCGTCTAGGTATATAGGGAACCTAATATTGGCTTTTAAATCCGACACATTATTCCTCTTACGTTGCACTTGAACCTTGCTTCTAACGAAGGAGCTATTGTCTAAGTACTGGTGTCGACCACAGGTACAGATCAAAATCTACTTAAGAATCAATAGGAATAATACAAGTTTTGTTTAATAGTTACATGGCCTTCAATTTTCAATATATGCTTTTATTGGAGCCACTCTCAACAGAGTACGTTTCCAGAGTAATGATATGTACTTTAATAGTAATATACCGGACGCAATAACGGAGAAATAGAAACAGGACCAAATTTAAACTCAATGCAGACTGGAGATATAAAACATTGACTGAATTCTTCTATATATGAGAGAGAGAGAGAGAGAGAGAGAGAGAGAGAGAGAGAGAGAGAGAGAGAGAGAGAGAGAGAGAGAGAGAGAGAGATTTACTTTAATGATCTGTCCATCATCCGGGTACTCTGCTAGAATGGTCTTCAGTTGTTTAATTAGAGGAGGCTGTTCCATGGAGGAATAGTCCCCAATGTCTGAGTCAGAGTCTTCATCAACTGAAATTAAATATCTGGAAATATTCAATGTATTTGAACAAAATGCTCCAAGAAGACAAACGTTTAAAACAGACACCGACAGTACCAGATCACTGGAAAAAGTGATAAGAAGATCGCCCCTGTCATGGACGATGCCCAAGATATGTCCGACGAGGGCATAACACAAATTGTAGATGATGAACCCAGAAACTTTACGCATCACCAGCTGCCCATTCATTTAGAAATTACAAATGATCATTAGCCAGATGGTGCTCCAGGTAAGGTATGAATGATTTTGTAATGACACTTGTTGTTCTAAGCTGGTTCTAATAGAACGCCTGTCACCTTAACAGTTACACTCACGAATACTTTCAATATCGTACATTACGTACGAATTCAAAACTATAATTAAATAGCTTCAATATTTTTAACATGCCTGCATACATCATTTTAACACAAACGAAAGATTTGTTTTTAATAAATTATATAAATGTTAATAGAATACAGATTTTAGCTTACGAGCAGGGGTGGGGCGCTGCTAATGGCGTACATGTTATCATCAGAGGAATAATATATGTTGCTTAAGTAAACACAAACGTTAGATCATGTGAATTTTTAATATAATTTGGAAACAAAGAGTACAGAGACATGATGTCAAATACCAACACTAACTCACCTTGACCCACGTCTGAAACACTTTCGGTTTTGTCCGCAGATGACGAATCAGGGAGTGTTTCCAATGTTCGCAACATAGTAATGTTGCCAAATTGCTGTATCACTTTGTCATCAGAGGAACTGGGATGGACAGAATCTTCTGCAGCAGGATTAACTCTTTGATGACCAGATTCTGCATTGATGACACTGTGATCGTTATTTCCCTTGGACTCAGACACAGTTATGTCTGATACAGAGGGCGCGGCTACATCGGTAACAGCCGTTACCTTTGTACTTTGAGTTTGCTTCGTACGTTGCTTGGGAGGCACGGTGTTCTCCGTCTCCGTGTCGGATCCGCTACTTGCTTTTCGTTTAGGCATTGTCAACTGCAAGAAAACTTGAAGTTGAATAACCCTTTAACTGTCATTATTAACCAACTCTTAATAACAAGCAACATTAAATTGTTTGCGATATGTTACAAATACAATACTCTAACAGATAATATATAAGTACTGTTGTCACAAACTGGAGGAAAGCAAGTCTGTCATATATATATATATATATATATATATATATATATATATATATATATATGTGTGTGTGTGTGTGTGTGTGTGTGTGTGTGTGTGTGTGTGTGTGGTTGTGTGTGTGTATTTATACCACATACATTAAAAATAACGTGGCTTTTAAAGTGATGGTAGAAAGCAACTTGATATACCAATACTATTGGTATATCAAATTGTGATCCGCCCATGGCGCAATAATACTAATATATAAACATTCTTTCAACTTCAGGCCTATAGATCACTGATGAATTTCCACTCATTAATCATTAATGACGTATGAAGATAACGATAAAAAGTATTAATAGTCCCCCTTTTTCTAAATGAATTAAACATGATATTAGGACAGAATTTTTGAGTAAAAGCAATAAGATTAAAATTTTCTCTAAATTGTAGTAAAAGTAATTTTTCATTAAATTATATTGAAAGTAATTTTCCACTAAAATATATTGAGAGTAATTTTATTTATTTTTGCATTAAAACTATATAATATTTTAACAGAGATTGCGCCTTTACGAGCAAGTGCAAAACTCCCTTGTACTATACATTTCTCTTGTATCCAAAAGTCAGCAAAATTTACACTCGGTAAGTTGTGTAAGTTGCTGAATTAGCGAATTCCTAAAATTTCCTTTGAGCAGGCTGGAAGATTCATGCGTTTCGTGCGGCGAATAAGCTGATGCGGAAGAATTGTCTGTCTGATGACGTAGTCAAACACAGACGGTTTCATTAAGAAGCGACAAGAACCTCGTTCCGATTCTAAACGAACGAACGCAAGAAAACTAGACGTATCCATATTTGCCCATGAGCATACGTTCAAAATTGTGTATAAACTGAGAGCAGGCTTGCGCAAAATCAGTTCGTTCATCGAAGAATCAGGAGACCCTGTGTTTTTCTTACAGGTAAGAATCGTCGGTGTTTGTAAAAAAATTTTTAAAGAATAGGGACTTTTAATATTTGAGATTTTAACGGCAAAGTTAATATTTTTGCAACATTTTTCTGAGTTCCTTCTATTTTATATTATAATGTAATGAAATGTTTAATTGTTTTAAAGAATTTATATTCTTTTGTATTTATGGTAATTATTATTGAAAAAGATAAGTTCGCTACCAACTTCATGTTTAGATTTAATTTGGAAATAAAATATTATTTAAGTAATAAAGAATAATGTTTAGTAACCTATTCCAAATTAGTATTCTATTTTACATTTAGCAAAATATATTTCTTCAAACTGATTGTCGCATTAATCGCAACTATTGAATTTTGTACTCTTTGGCTACCATGAATTTAGTCGACATTTAATTATCTGTACTGTATTCTAAATTGCAAAAATTATACAAATGTATTTAGTTGGTAAACTCGAAGGAAAAGTATAATTTTATATGTATTTCGTGTATTTCAAGAATAAAGGCTTTATAAGATGCATCTCTTGAATGTAGTATTATATATATATATATATATATATATATATATATATATATATATATATATATATATATATATAGATTACTCAAATGAACTTCGTTCATCGAAGAATCAAAAGGCTGTCTTTTCCTTACAGTCGCTCCCGTTACCTCTCGTTCAGCCTCCCCAAAAATGTAGACGTATCTACACCATTAGGAGTGACACTCCCTTTTGTTAAGAGAGCCTTAACTCTTTCTCTCTCTCTCTCTCTCTCTCTCTCTCTCTCTCTCTAACCATGGGCAAATACATTTCTAAGTTATGAGTATTTCCTTCTCATAGCAAGAAATGAGAAGGATATGATACAAATACTTATCATAACAATGGTACACAATTTCATTGCAATCTTTTCTGATTTCCCTTCCCCACTCTCCTATCATGCAAAAGGGGCTAAATACGCAGAAATATGGAGTGAGAGAGAAAAACAATTTGGGTTGGATGAAAACCTTAAAAATGATCTTGCACCAAGTAACCTACAAGAATATGGTTCGTTGTAATGGTATGTTTACACTTTTGTTGGGATCTATTTACAGTGTTCATAACATCAATGATACACAGTTGCAATAGCCGGTCGACACTATAAGTTAAATTTGTCGGTTACGAGGCACACATACCTTAACGTATGTAATGCTTTGTTGTTGTTGTTGTTGTTTCTCAAACCTATTATAACGTTCTAAAAATCGATTAATTATTAATTAAATATGAAAATGTCCAAACGGCGCACCCCTCACCGCTCTCTCTCTCTCTCTCAAAATACGAGCGTTGGGGATTTTAACTTGTGTCATCCGACGATGTCTCTGGACCTATGAATGATGGTAAAGTTAAGTCAAACCGTCCAAAGGAAAGTTAAGTCAAACCGTCCAAAGGAGAGAGAGAGAGAGAGAGAGAGAGAGAGAGAGAGAGAGAGAGAGAGAGAGAGAGTATGATGGTCGGTAGTAATGTTAATTAAAGCAGAATCATGATTTAGATCAATTGAAAATATATTAAAATATTTTAACTACCTCTCGTTGGTTCGTCATTTCGCCTAGTTTCTATTCCACGCTAATTTCCATATGCAAGTACGTGAATGCCTGAGCGTTCAGCGTGTACCAGAAGCTAACATGTTTGTAGTGCTCTACTTTCTTCAAGAAAACAATCTTTGATGTTTAAATCATAAGTGTGTCTTATATTGATTTAATCAATGTGAATAAAAATAGAAACTCAAAAAATGAAAACAAGTAACTTATCAATTTGCAAATGTGTTTGTGAACAAGAAGAAAAGGCATAGACCTACATTTTTGTAGCGGACACACTCGCAGGGATGTGAGGAGTTCATTCACTCGGTCAATACAAAGTTGCCCGGAGCACATCTCAACTCAGTTCAAAAGGCAAATATGTGTATTTGTATGTGATATAAATAAAATATATGTATAGAATGTAAGCTGTATCAATGATACACCACTCGTTGTATAAACTTTTCATTAAAAGGAAACTCGGCAAGCCTCGTTTCCTTTTAATGAAAAATTTATACATCTCGTGGTATATCATTCA